>CAUYON010115519.1:0-11229 GCA_963573935.1 Arctocebus calabarensis | reverse complement strand
TGGATATTGTCAAAAGCTTTTTCTGCATCAATTGAGAGAATCATATGGTCTTTATTTTTTAATTTGTTTATGTGCTGAATTACATTTATAGATTTACGTATATTGAACCAACCTTGAGACCCTGGGATAAAGCCCACTTGGTCATGGTGTATAATTCGTTTGATGTATTGTTGGATTCTGTTGGTTAGTATCTTGTTATATTTTTGCATCAATATTCATTAGTGATATTGGTCTATAGTTTTCTTTTCTTGTTGGGTCTCTCCCTGGTTTAGGGATCAAAGTGATGTTTTCTTCATAGAATGTGTTGGGTAGTATTCCTTCTTTTTCTATATTTTGGAAGAGGTTTAGTAATATAGGTACTAGATCTTCTTTAAAGGTTTGGCAGAATTCTGACGTGAAGCCATCTGGTCCTGGGCTTTTCTTTTTAGTGAGATTTTGTATTGTTGATGCTATTTCAGAACTTGCTATAGGCCTGTTCAACATTTCCACTTGGTTCTGGCTAAGTCTTGGTAGGTGGTGTGCTTCCAAGTATTGGTCAATTTCCTTCAGATTTTCATATTTCTGAGAGTAGGTTACATCCATTCTTTAAAATAATTTGGCTAAATTTTATAATCATTCTTGAGTAAAAAAATCAACTGACAAACCAACCAAACAGAAAACTTTCAGCAAGTTAGAAATAGAAACATCCTCAACTTGAAGAAGTTCATGTACAAAAACCTACAGCTACCAGTAAACTTCATATGAAAAACTTAATATTTTCTCTCTATTAAAGTGAATGTACTTTTTGCTCCCCACCCCATACCACGGGCTGAAAAAGATAAAGCCTTACTGTGTTGACCAGACTGGAGTCCAGAGGTACAATTCTAGCTCACTGAAAGTTCAAACTCCTGGGCTCTAGTGCCCCTCAGTGTGCCTTTTCGCAGAGGACATGACTGTCTCCATAGAACATTTTTTGGAATTTAAGAGCAACAACACCAACAACGTCATGTACATAAGTGAGTTCAACCAAATTTCAACATCTAAGATCAGTATGCAAAAGTCTTTTGTATTTCATTGTACCAGAAATAATAACATGGATGCTGAAATGAAACATATAAGCTCTGACAATTAGTTCACAATGTTAGCATTTTAAGGGGGACTGCATCAAATCTGTAGATTGCTTTGAGAAGTATAGACATTTTGACAATGTTGATTTTTCCCAGCCAAGAGCATGGTATACTCTTTCATTTGTTAATGTCTTCTACTATTTCTTTTCATAGGGTTTCCTAATTCTCTTTGTTGTTGTTTTTTTGCAGATTTTTGGCTGACCCTGGTTTTGAACCTACCACTTCCCGCATATGGCAAAACTCAAAAAAAAAAAAAAAAAAAGACTAATGTGTTCCACTTCCATCCTAATTCTCTTTGTAGATGTCCTCCACCTCTTTTGTTAGATATATTCCTAGGTATTTCATTTTCTTTGAAGCTACTATGAAGGGAATTGTGTCTTTGATTAGCTTCTCAATTTGACAGCTATTGGCATATACAAAGACTACTGATTTGTGGATGTTGATTTTATATCCTGAGACATTAGTGTATTTCTTGATCACTTCCAGGAGCCTTGAGGTTGTGTCTCTGGGGTTCTCTACAGATAAGATCACATCATTGGCAAAAAGTGAGAGTTTGACCACCTCTGCCCCCATTTGGATGACCTTTATATCTTTCTCTTATTGATACATTGGCTAGAACTTCCAGAACTATGTTGAATAGCAGTGGTGATAGAATACATTCAGTTCTAAGTGGAAAAGCTTTCAGTTTTACTCCAGTATGATATTAGCTGTGGGTTTGTCATAGATGGTTTTAATCAGTTTACAAAATATGCCACCTATGCCTTTATTCTTAAGTGTTCTTAGAAAAGAACACTTTAAAAGATGATTCTGCATCTATTGAGAGAATCATATGTCTTTGTTTTTGCTTCTGTTGATATGGGAAATTACATTTATGGATTTACATGTGTTAAACTATCCTGGATGAAGCTTACTTGATTGTGATGTATAATTTTTTTTAATGTGTAGCTGCAATCTATTAGCTAAGATTTGGTTGAGTATTTTTGTTCCAATATTCATTAATGAAATTGGTCTTTAGTTCTCCTTTTTTGTTAGGTCCTTTCCTTGTTTTGGAATCAGGGTGGTGTTTGCTTCACAGAATGTGTGGAGGAAGGTTCCTTCCTTCTCAATGTTTTGGAATAAGTTCTGCAGTATAGGTACAAGTTCTTCTTTGAATGCTTGGTAGAATTCCGATGAGAAGCCATCTGTTCCTGGGCTTTTTTTATTGAAAGTTTTTTTTATTGTTTCTTTGATCTCAGTGCTTAATATTGGTCTGTTCAAGAGATCTATTTCTTCCTGGTTAAGTCTAGAGAGATGGTGTGTTTCCAAGGATTGGTCCATTTCCTACGCATTGTCAAATTTCTGGTCATAGAGTTTCTTGTAGTAGTGAGAGAATCTCTTGTATCTCTATGGTATCTGTTGTTATTTGCCCCCTTTTCATTTCTGATTGAGGATATTAGAGATTTTACTTTTCTATTTCTAAAAATCTGGGCATAGGTTTATCAATTTTATTTATCACTTTTTGAAGAACCAACCTTTTGTTTTACTAATTTTCTGAATGATTCTTTTGTTTTCAATTTCATTTACTTCTGATTTAATTTGGGGTATGTTTTTCTTCTGCTAGGCTTAGAATTGGATTACTCTTCATTTTCCATTACTTTGAGATGATTAATTTATTGATGTGCTCCCTTTCTGTTTTGCAGAGACAGGCATCTAATGCGATAAATTTCCCTCTCAGGATTACTATTGCAATATCCCATAGGTTTTGGTATTTTTAGCTTCATTATTGTTATGTTAAAAAAATTAATGATTTCCTCCTTTATGTATTTCTTGACCCAAGAGTCATTCAGCATGATGTTGTTTAATTTCCATGCCTTTGTGTGGAGATGAAACTTTTTGTTGGAGTTGAGTTCCACCTTTACTGCTTTGTGGTCTGAAAAGATATAAGGTATAATTTTTATGGTTTTAATTTTGTTGAGGTTTGATTTATCTCTTAAGATATGTTCTATTTTGAAGTATGTTCTATGGGCTGAGAAAAAGAATGTATATTCCTTGGCTTTGGGGTGATTCTTATATGTCTATTAAGCCCATTTGTTCTAGGATTGCATTTAAGTCCCTTGTATCTTTGTTCAGTTTCTGTTTAGAGGATCTGTCCAGTTCTGTCAGAAGGGTGTTAAAGTCCCTAGATATTATGGTGATTCAGGTTGTCATATTGCTAGACCAGTTAAGGTCTATTTCATAAATCTGAGAGCATTGAAGTTGAGTTGATATTTAGAACTGAAATATCCTCTTGTATTGTTCCATTGACCAGTATGAAGTGATTTTCTTAAATTTAGTTGCTTTAAATCCACTTTTTTTCTCAAAATAAAATTGTGACCCCCTTCCTTTCTTCTGATTTCCATTTGCCTAAAATATTGTTTTCTCACCATTCACCCTAAGTCTTGTTTTGTCCTTCAAGTAGAGGTGTGTTTCTTGGAGCAGCATATAGATGGCTTGTGGTTTTTTTATCCAGTCAGTCAGCCTGTGACTTTTCAGCAGGGAGTCCAAAATATTTACATTTATAGAGAAAATTTATTAAGGTGGTAGAATTCTACTTTTCTTATTTTGTGCAAGTCTTTTGCAATTGTGATTATCCTTTGCACCATTGTGGAAGCTAGGTTTTGTCCTTTAGTTTCTGGGTGTTTACTTGCTGGTGGCCCATTGTGATGATCAGTGTAGAGACTAGGTCTGAGTATTTCCTGTAGAGCCCGTCTGGTTGTGGTGAATTTCCTCAGTGTTTGCTTATCTGTGACAGATTTGATTTCTCCATTAATCTTGAACCTTAGTTTAGCAGGATACAAAATTGTGGCCTAAAAAGTGTTTTATTTAAGAAAGAAAGTCAAAAAAGTATATAAACACCCTGTTCTGCCTTGGAAAGTTTCAGCTGAAAAGTATCACCCTAATGGATTGCAATTGTAGATTAATTGGTGCTTACTCCTGGCTACTTGCAGAATTTTGTCTTTCATCTTGACTTTGGACAGATCCATTAAATGTGTTTTAGAGATGGTCTGTTTGTGTTGAGATGACCTGGGGTTTGATATCCCTCCAAAAGGAGTGTTTTAAAATCTTTAGTGATACTTGCAATTTTGTTTTTTTAGATACAGTCTCACTATGTTGCCCTTGGTAGAGTGCAGTGGTGTCAGAGCTCACAGCAACCTCAGACTCTTGGGCTTAAGTAATTCTCTTGCCTCAGTCCCAAGTAGCTGAGACTACAGGTGCCTGCCACAATGCTCAGCTATTTCTTTTGTTGTTGCAGTTGTCATTATAGTTTGGCTGGTGTGGGCTGGGTTCAAATCTGTCAGCCTCAGTGTATATGTTTGGCTTTGTAACCACTCTGCATGGGTGCAGAGCTGATAGTTGGGAAATTTTCATTTATGATACCCTCCAGTAGGGTTTCCATTCCTTTGGGACATTCTTCTTCCCCTTCCTGGGTCCTTATAATTCATATGTTTGACTGCTTTGTGAAGTCTCATAATTCTCTGAGTGAATGTTCTACTTGCTCTCTTTTCTTTTCTTCCTCTTTAACTTCCTGGCTTTGTGCAAGAGCTTTATCTCCTAGCTCTGAGATTCTTTTTTCTCCATGGTCTAATCTGTTATTGATACTTTCTACTACATCTTTGCATTCCCTGATTGACTCCTTCAATTCATTAAGCTTTGCCATATTCTTTTTATATTCTTCATATCTTGCATTTAATTTTTGGTTTTGTTTTTTGATTTCCTTTTGAATATTTTCCAAATTCTCATCAATTCCCTTTAGTACCTTTGCCATCATATTTTAAATTCCCTTTCTGTCATTTCTACTAATTTTTTATAGGTGGCATCCCCTGAAGTGGCTACCTCATAATCCCTTGGGAGGTTGCACTGTTCTGGTTTCTCATATTGCCAGAATTTTTTTGTTGGTTCCTCCCCATGTGTCTTTTCTTGTTGTTCACTTGCTTCCCTTACTTTTTCCTCTCATTACCTTCTTCACTTTAAACTACCCTGTCTCTGAGCTTAGATGCTGAAGTGGTCTTTTGGTATAGGGCCAAAAGGAAGAGAAGGATAAGGAGTGAGAAGAGAAAGAAGAAAGAAAATGGCAAAGAAACTAAAAACCAACAACAAAAACAACAAAAAGAAGAGTTGAAAGGAAAAAATTGAAGAAAAGAGAAGGACAGAAAGAGAGAAAGAGAAAGCAAAAGGAGAAATGGTGGTGTTTGGTGGGGTGATTTGACCCACACCCACAACTCTAGGACTTTGTGGGGACTGGCTGAATGAGTCCTTTAAGGTCAAGAGCTCCTTGCCAGCCTGGGCAAAAGCAAGACCCCCACCTCCAATATAGAAAAAAATCAGCAGTATGTCACAGTGGGGACCTACCAATATCATCTTTCTAAACACCAACACAACAAAGACACCCTAGACCATTAGCTCATAACCTCCTTTAGGCAGACCAATGCTGTGACCTGCTAGCCCTCAGAGAAAAGCAAAAAAGAATGAAAAAAATAGATAAAATTAAAAATACAATTATATAAGATGAAGTAACAAAAAGGGATATCTTGGTTGTTGCATGGGAGAGTTATGTGGGAAATATAAGAAAAATTAAAAAAGTCTCTACCAAAAGAGACAGAAATGGAGAGAAATAAAAAAGAAGGAAAAAAAGGGGTTGAAAAACCCTAACTGAAATGGAGGAGCCCTTGCTATTGAAGAAAATAAAAATGAAAAAGGCTAGACTTGGTGGCTCATGCCTATAATCCTAGCACTCTAGGAGGCCAAAGTGGATGCTTGAGATCAGGAGCTTGAGACCAGCCGAGCAAGTATGAGACTTTTGCTCTAAAATAGCCAGGAATTGTGGAGGGCACCCATAGTCCTAGCTACTTGAGAGACTGAGGCAAGAGGATCACTTGAGCCAAGAGTTTGAGGTTGCTGTGAGCTATGATGTCTTGGCACTTAGCACTCAACCAAGGGTGACAAAGTGAGACTCTGTCTCAAAAAGAAAGATGAAAAATAAAATACAACCAAACAAAACTAAACAAAGCAGAATAACAACAAAGAAGAAAAGTAAAGGAAAAAAATTTCTTGGACAACAAGTAGCACTGTGGTGGTAGGAGATGGAGAACACATACACTGGTTTTGCTATATTACATGGGGGCCGGAAGCCCCTCTCTAGTTGCTGAGTGGACCTGGTCCTATCTTCCTTACTGATTTGCCCTCAATGTGGGCCTGGTCACTTTGTCCTCATTCAGTTCTCACAAGATTGGGGTCCTGAAGCTCTCACCTGATTTCTTAGGAGGTACATCAGATAGTGCCCTGACAACAAAGTGGCCTTCTAGGGATTTGGAGGTTGTTCAGCTCACCCCAAAGATGGTTGCCCAAGCTCAGCCAGCATGCCAGAGCTGGTCATGTGCTAGGACCCTGTGGACTGTTCCTTCCTGGTGACCTTCCAACAATGGTGGCACCCTGTTAGTAGCCACTCAATCAGTGAGAGATCCACCCCACCCAGTATTCAATCCTGGGTGCCAGACACTGCTTGAGTTTACTTGCTCACTTAAGCTCACTCCAAGGCAACTCCAGTGTGTAACTCAGTCCAAGAGCAAAAAGTGTAGGATAGCCCTTTCCTGACCCTAGTTCTCCATAGGAGGGCCAATCGGCTGGCCTCTGTACCCAGGCACTTGCCTTCTGTATAGCACTTCCTCAGCTCCAGACCTCCTCCTTGGCTCTTGGAGTGTCCTACTGCTTCACTATGCCTCAGAGTTATGTTTCTGGGTAGATTTCTCCAGCCAAAGGTGTCTGGAGTATTTTCTCCCCTGTCTCACCATTAGTGGTTGGTCAGGAGATGTTTCTAGTCCCCCATCTTGCTCCACAGCCCCCTTCCCCCTGCATTTTTCTTTTGACTTGAAGGATAAGTTGTGTTTTTCTTTTTTTAGAATGTTCCAGACAACTAATGATCTATAGGCCAGAACACGCCCTTTGTTTTCTTCTTCCATTAAAATTGGCAGCTTCACTTTTCAGTCACATACCCAACCCTCAAAATGTTCATTCATTTTCATCTGCTGCCCTTAGACCAGACAATTAGTAAATTATGCCTACTAACTTTTAAATACTGTTCTTTTGTTTATTAAATCTGCACCTATTACCATCAGTTTGCTTAAGGCCTTATCACTCATGGTATGGGAAGTAATCTTCCATCTAGGTCCCCATTCCTCTTCCTAGCCATGGGTCTTTTTAAAGTCCAGGAATGGTCCTTCTATCACCATATTATCATCTGCAGAGATATCCCATCTCCTGTCAGAACTGTGAACCATATCGATTTGTTTAGAAACATGGAGAACAAAAGTCTAGAATCCTGTTCTAGATACTATTTGAATTAGAGTAGTAAAATATGTAAACAAACATCATTGAATATTGCTAACTGGCCTTTTCTTGATTATCATTCTTTTTTTTTTTTGAGACAGAGTCTTACTTTGTTGTACTGGTAGAGTGCCATCACAACTCACAGCAACCTCAAACTCTGTGCCTGCCCCAAAGCCCAGCTATTTTCTTGTTGCAGTTGTCATTGCTGTTTAGCTGACCCAGACTGGGTTTGAACCCATCAGCCTTGGTGTATGTGGCTGGCACCGTAACCACTGTGTTATGGGTGCCAACCCTTGATTATCATTCTTTTTCATTCATCAGTGTGATAGAAGTACGGTCATGGTGTCTAAGTTCACAATATAGGGTAGAAAGTTTCAATTAACAAATACATCACATAATGTATAAAGAAATACTACTATTATGAGTGAGTCTCCTATTGCTACAAAGCATGCCTATGTTAATTTGATCTAGTCAGGGAAGCCAGGAAGGTTCTGTCCTGAAAAGTTCTGATGTGTATAAAAAGCAGATTAAAGAAATTAAAGCCAATGAGCTGGGAGTCGCCCATAGCTCACTGGATAGGGCACTGGCTACATACACCAAGGCTGGTGGGTTCAAACCGGGCCTGGCCCAGCTAAAACAATGACAACTGCAACAACAACAAAAAAGAAAATAGCCAGGCACTGTGGTGGGCACCTGTAGTCCCAGCTACTCAGGAGGCTGAGGCAAGAGAATCAACTTAAGTACAAGAGTTTGAGGTTGCTGTGAGCTATGATGCCATAGCACTCTACTGAGGGTGACATAGTGAGACTCTGTCTAAATAAATAAATAAATAAGCCAATGAGCTATTTGGGCCTTTGTAGGAGCCATGAAACATTGGCCTGGATTCTGTGCATTGCAGAGCTACTTGTTTTTATTTTTGCAGTGGATGTGACCTTGGGTGTTGGTACATCCAACAAGTTCTGCTTCATTTCTGATGACTTCAGGAGTGTCCACTGTGCACGCATCAAACAGAGCTGGAAGGACCTTGCTGAGAGATTCTAGTTGCCAGTTTGTGTCCTGGGTTCCTCCTTCACTAGAGTTTCTGCCGAGGAGCCATTTCCCTCATTTTTTGTTCTTTCAATTCCACCTAATGGTGATCAGGGTGTTGTGAGAATCTGTCCTGTGATGAGCCGGGGCACTGCTGATCCTCCAGTCCATCCTAGGAAGCATGAATAGATGCTCACAGCAAAGAAACATGCACAAAAAGTTACTTGATGGTTAGGCCTAGGCACTTTCTGCTTGGTACAAGTATTATACAAAAGTCATAGCAGAAAAATATGGAACATTTCATAGATGTAATTAATCTAGTATGTAAATTGAGTGCTAAGTAGTAATTAGAATGCAATTTAATTAGAATATAAATGAAATACTTGGTGGTAATTATTGCCACTTGCTGTCTTATATTTTGTTTTGTTTTCTATAAATACATCCTGTATTCTCAGATCAACTTCCAGAAGCTTTACTTTTTATTTCTGCCTTTTTTTTTTTTTTGCAATTTTGCAGTTTTTGGCCAGGGGTGGGTTTGAACCCGTCACCTCTGGTATATGGGGCCGGCGCCCTACTCTTTTGAGCCACAGGTGCTGCCCTACTTTTTATTTCTATAAGTTCAACTTCATGTATTATAGAAGGTATGAGTTATATAAACATTTGAATGGGACCAAATGGATTATGTGACTTTCACAATGATAGGAGGATAATACCTTTTATTCCTAGCAAAGTGTGTGTGTGTGTTTTAACACAGGACTACTAAATGCCTAAGAATCACCAAGAACTAAAAAGATGACTTTCCACCACCACAGCTTAGTGCAGCTTGACTGCACTGACAGGGACACCTCTTAATTGGTTTTGACATCTGCTCAGCTGTTTCTTCCTCCCTTCTTTTTTCTCTTGTGGCATCCTTACTGCTGTGCTCTGACAGACCTGGTGGCTGTTGAAACGGGATGCTGGTTGCCAGTTGAAAGAAAACAGGACTTGAGAATTGAGAATGTTTTGCTTAGATTTAAAATCATCAGAGTAACCAGCAATAATCAACAAATAAGTCCCCAGGAAAAGAGAGAACTTAATTCAATCACTTAAATATAGAATCTAATCCCTTCCCCAACTCCCCACGAATTGTGGTTTTGTATTTTCACTCAGTAAACTTGATCACCCTTGAGTCCTCTAAAACCATAGTGGGTGGTAAGGAAGCTAGGCTGGGCCCAGTGGCTCACACCTGTAATCCTAGCACTCTGGAAGGCCAAGGCAGGTGGATCACCTGGGCTCAGGAGTTTGAGAACATTCTAAGCAAAAGTGAGACCCCACATCTACTAAAATTAGAAAAACTAGCCAGGTGTTGGGGTGGTGCCTATAGTCTCAGCTACTCAGAAGCCTGAGGCAGGAGGATAGCTTGAGACCTAGAATTTGAGGTTGCTGTGAGTTATAATGTGATGGCACTCTACCCAATGTGACAGAGTAAGACTTTGTCTCTAAATAAATACATGAAACCACAGGGGGCCTGGTATGGCAGCTCACACATGCAATTCTAGCCCTTTGGGAGGCTGAAGTAGGAGGACTGCTTGAGGCCAAGAGTTTGGGACCAGTCTGGGCAACACAGCAAGGCCCCATCTCTACAAAAAGTAAAAAGAAATTAGCCAGTCACAGTGATGGGCGCCCATAGTTCTAGCTACTTAGGAGGCTGAGGCAGAAGGATCACTTGGGTCCAAGGAAGTACTTCCCTGATATTGAAAACCACCTGAACTCAAGGATGCTGAAGTTCAAGGTGAGGCTGTGTCCTATCCAGCCCTCCCCATGAAGTCCCCAGAAAATGCAAAGTGCAAAAGGCTCTCCATTAAATATAGGAGTTAGCTGGCTTCTAGCACATAACACTCTCCAAGCAACACCAATTGTCTCCCCTGACTGTAGATTAGAACCACCTGGATATTTGGAAGGAAATACAATTTTAGGTCCTGCCCTATACCTCTGCTGTCCAAAATGACAGCCACTGTGGCTATTCAGCACTTGAAATGTGGCTACAGCCATGTAGGAAAATGTTATTTTTAATGCATTGGGTTAAATAAAATAAAATTAATCCATCTGTTTCTGTTTATGTTTGATAATGTGGAACTTAAATTACACTTGTGGTGGCATCATGTCTCTGTAATGGGAGCATCACCCTAGACCATGGCTTTCCAAACCTGATGTTTTATTAGATGACTTTACTCTTGTATAAATGAAGAGTCTGATTCCACAGCACTTGGCTGTCTTGAGAATCTGGGCTGCTAACCTGGGTGCTCAGGTGCTGCTGTAGCTGCTTCCTGACTACCCACTGGGTAGCAAGACCCACACCAGCTGCATCTGGGCTTCCTTCTGGATGGGAGGCTCTTTTTTTTTTACATTTAAATACATTTTATTTATTCATTTATTCATTTTATTTATTTCTCTTGTCGGACACTTGGGTTGCTTCAACCTTTTTGTTGTTGTAAATAATGATGCTGTAAACTTGCGTGTACCCATATTTGCTTGAGTCCATTCTTTCTCTTCTTTGACATATGTCCCCAGAAGTGGAATTACTGGATAAAACAGTGATTCTGTTGTTAATTTTTTGAGGATCTGCCGAACTGCTTTCCACAGAGGATACCTTCTTACATTCCCACTAGCAATGCACAAGGGTTCCCATTTCTTCACATCCTTTCCAACATTTATTATTTTGTTTTTTCCTGTCTTTGCTTTTTATAATAACCATCCTAAATGATGCAAATATAAT
>CAUYON010115518.1:0-39407 GCA_963573935.1 Arctocebus calabarensis | reverse complement strand
GTGTAAGCATGTATCCTGACGGGACATTTTGTTGAAAATAAGCACATTGGTAACTAAAACCCCTTTAATATCTGTAAAGGCTTTAGTTCTGTATTAAGTTACTGTAAAAGCTTGGGTTTATTTTTGTAGAACCTAATGGCTGAGAATTAGAACATAGCAATGGGGCTGCTGTTGGAGTAAATTGTAAACTATAAATAAACATGCAAACCTTTCGAATGTTCTTCTCTGATGCTCTAAGAGTCTGTTGACTCTGCTTCCCGAATCCCCTCTGCACCACATCCGGGTTTGAGCACACTTGGGCCAGAAGGATTTGGGGACTTGAGTCCCCATCTGATGCTTGAAGTGCAAAAACAGGCCTGGGTTTTCACTATCTGCTACCCTTGTGCTTGTAAAAACAGTTCAGTCAAGCTTGTTCTCAGGGGCCTCTTTGCCACCCTCGTGCAGCTTCCAGTCTCCCTGGGAGCATTGGACTGCCTCCCAGGGCCACAGAACCAGAGCCTGGCTGGTTTTAGGCTGCAAGCATCCCTTACACTGCAGGGTATTTCAAGGTGACTTTCTCTAAGCAATCTTCAGAGGTCTGGAAGGCACATCTAGTCACCTGTCCGGGTTCTCCCTTCAGGACCCATGGTCTTGGCAGGCTTGGGAGCAGGGCCTTCCTTTGTTGGGCGGTGGGGGCAACTGATATTCATGACCAGTAAAAGTCTTCTTTGATACTCATCCTAGGTGCAGGTAGCCACAGCTATAACTCTGACTAGTTAAGTGATTCAGCAGTTAACTAAACAGGAATTGCCTTAATTGTTATCAGGTCAGTTTACCACCTGTTACCTGTGACTATGCTGTTAAAATGTTTTGAGTGCCATGATCATAGCTCACTGCAGCCTCCTGGGCTATGGTTCTGGCTCTGAGTAGCTGGGACTACAGATGTGCACCAGTGTGCCTGGCTAAATTTTCTATTTTTTGTAGAGACAGGAGTCTTGCTCTTATTCAGGCTGGTCTGGTCTCCAACTCATGGCCTCAAGTAATCCTCCCACCTCAGTCTTCCAAAGTGCTAGGATTATGGGCCTGAGCCACCGTGCTTGGACATGGTAATTTTAAACCAACAGTCACTCTGACAATTACATATTCTATGCTGTGCTTACAATGTATCTGGGCACCTTTACTTATTTTTAGAAGATACTATATGGCAAAAACCCCAGAGGAGCTGCTGAGTGGGGCAGACAGCACAGCAGTGCAGGTGGGGAGGGGTGACCCAAAGAACCAAAAGGTCCTCCATGTATCCTTAGGTCAAAGCGAGTGAAAGACCCTCACATAAACCACTGCTGCACTGGGAGCCCAAGGAAGGATGGGGGGTAGGGATGGGGTGAAGAGAATCTATTCAAACCAGAAACAAAAACTACTTTTGAACATAGCTGCTGCTCTGCAGAATTTTTAGTCGCTTTTTTGAGACAGTCGCTTAGGCTAGACTACACTGGTGTCACTCACCCTAGTTCAGAATCAGCCTCAAACTCATGGATTCAAGGGATCCTCCTGCCTCAGCCTTCCTAAGGTAGCTGGGCAACAGGTGCCGGCTACCACACCTGGCTAGGTTTTCTTTCTTCCTTTTTTTTTTTTTTTTTGTAGAGACAGTCTCATTTATCACCCTCGGTAGAGTGCTGTGGCATCACACAGCTCACAGCAACTTCCAACTCCTGGGCTTAGGCGATTCTCTTGCCTCAGCCTCCCAAGTAGCTGGGACCACAGGCGCCCGCCACAACGCCCGGCTATTTTTTTGTTTTGCAGTTCGGCAGAAGCCGGGTTTGAACCTGCAGCATATGAGGCTGGCACCCTACTCGTTGAACCACAGGTGCCACCCAGGTTTTCACTTTTTAATAGAGATGGGATCTTGTTCCTGCTCAGGCTGGTTTTGAACTCTTGAGCTCAAGGGATCCTTACACTGGCCTCCCAGAGTGCTGGGGTCACAAGCATAAGCCAGGGCACCCGATCTTAAGTCAAAGATTTAAACTTCCTCCTACTTGTACTTGTGGCCTTCACATCATACTTTAATGGTCTTAAGAAAATGGACATTCTGTCTGTAATCCCACACAGAAACTGGAGTCTCCTGAATGCAGATTGCTCTGTAGCAACAAAAGGAGTTCTGACCCCCGAGGGGGAATGCCCAACTCAAATAAGTCATACTGTCTTAGATTAGAGCCTGGCCACAAGGAATAGTGGGAAAGCCCATGCCACAGAAAGCTTAGGAAAGAGAAAATAAGCAGGAAAGATCCCACTTTCTAAAGAACTGTAGTGATTAAACCTAAAGACATACATCCTCTTAAAAAGGTTAAAAAATATGCAAGTTTATTGTAGGACACTTAGACATTATGAATAAATGATGAATGGAATGGAAATGCCTACACAATTGAGAACCATGATTTGAATTTAAAAATTATTATAGGGAAAGAAATCTGATTCATCATGATGCTTTCTTTTGTTTCTTCTTTTCATTTTCTTCTTTCTCTTTTTCAATTTCAGCAACATATTTCTCAATTTCTTCAGGATTTAAAATCTGCCCAAAAAAATGCTTACAGTTAATCACAAGCCACACAGAGTGTGAGGGCCCCGGAGCCTGCGGGGGAGCCCAGCGCTGTCTGCTCAACCAAGGCTAGAGTTAAGAGCTCAGTCAAGCTCCAGGTGCTGGCAGCTTTTCCTCTCTATCCAGAAAGGAAAACAGGAATGACTCCTTTTAGACATCTATGGGCAGCCTCAGAAAGACCCTTTCCTAACGTGAAAACACAGAAAGGCTCTCTGACATTTCCTTCTGAACTGGCCCTACCTGACCCTGAGCACGGAGAGACTTCCATGGGTAAAAACAGCAGACAAACTGGGCGATTACCTTGAGAGGCTGATCTCTCCTCATGACAGCAAGTTCTATGTTTTTGCCACCTGACTGAACCACCTTGATGGAAAAGATGAGAGAAGCATTAGACACCTCTATGCATCTAAGCACCGCATTTAATGTATGTACCCAAACCTGGCATTGCAGGGGGAGGGGTGGGGTATGCAGACCCACTTGTCTGACCCCTCAGACTCCTGCTTGGCGGCTGTGCTCTTAACTCTCCCCGCTACTACCATGACCTGATGCCTGCATTCCTGCTGACCTGGCTGTCCCCACTCTGCCTCTTTGGCTTCAATGGCCAGCACTTGCAAGGTCTGAAGGCCTAAGACCTCACAACCCGAACCATTATTCTCAGTTTTTTCCTCCATTTCCTGGTTCAAGCCTCTGGAAGGCCGAGTGATGGCTGTGAGTGGAAAAGACTCCATGGCCACAGGGCTGAGTTCACTGCCTGCTGCCTCTGGTTCTCAAGCCCTGTGTGTCCTCAGACAAGCCTCAATCTCCCCTGCTCTACAAAGGACCTTCATATGTCAGCTACAATTCACAGCAAACCACTCACTGGATAGGGCCTGGCACACGATAACTCCAATATCAGGCATTACCACTGTGCCCACCTTCCCTGTCACCCACCCACAGTCACCAGCATGGTGTGGTATCTTTGCCCCCACCCAGACTTCAGATGTAGACTTACCTCCAAGAGGGCTTTGATCACCAGCTTGATGGTCAGGTCATCTGTCTCGATGGCGTCATCGGTGTAGTGCTTTTCTAGGAACTCTCGCACAGACTTGGCACCCCGGCCTATGGCATTGGCCTGAACAGACAAGCGTGTGCTCATGTGGCTGGAGCCCAACCCAGAGTCAGCCTATGCTTACCTCCCTGTTCTCCAGAGGGCTGTGGCCAGATGTGCTAGTTGATAGCCCAGCCCTGCCACTCATGACTTCCTTTGCAAAGAGGTATTTGGAGATGGTGCTGATTCTTACTAGAACAAAACTACTTTCTGGCTCGGGGCCCATAGCACAGTGGTTACAGCGCCAGCCACATGCACCAAGAGTGGTGGGTTTGAACCCAGCCCGGGTCAGCTAAACAACAATGACAACTGTAACAAAAAATTGCCTGCCGTTATGGTGGGAGCCAAGTCCCAACTACTTGGTAGGCTGAGGCAAGAGAATCGCTTAAACTCAAGAGTTTGAGGTTGCTATGAGCTGTGATGCCACTGCACTCTACAGAGGGCAACATAGTTGAGACTCTGTCTGGGGGGTTAGAGGGGGAGACCTGTACTTTCCATTTCACTATCAAGACCCATGTGAGATTTTGGTTTGTATCTTTACACTTTGCTGCCTTTCAATTTTTCTCTCAAATGGCAATGTTTTATGTTGTTTTCTGCTCTACTATGATACATGTCTAGGCTGTACAAGTGGGACCATGTTAACTTGGTCTGTCACTTTGTTACTGACCCAGGTTACAGCAAGGGGCCTGGTACCTCCCCCAACTGCCTCCAAAGCCTCTTTTCCTGGCAAGACTGTCCAAAGCCCCTGTTTTGTCCCGACTCACCTTCCACGCATGGTATGTGCCCGATGGATCAGTCTGATAGAGTCTGGGGGTGCCATCAAAGTCAAAACCCACAATGAGGGCTGAGATGCCAAATGGCCTGCGCCCGTTGCTCTGCGTGTAACGCTGGCAGGAAGAGAGATAAATCAGTGCCACTGACCGTAAGAAAATACATGTGATGGTGGTGCCTATGGCTCAGTGGGTAGGGCGCCAACCCTGTATACTGAGGGTGGCATGTTCGAACTCGGCCCCGGCCAAACTGCAACCAAAAATAGCCAGGCCTTGTGGCAGGTGCCTGTAGTCCCTGCTACTCAGGAGGCTGAGGCAAGAGAATGCTTAAGCCTAAGAGCTGGAGCTTGCTGTGAGCTGTGACACCACAGCACTCTACTGAGGGTGACAAAGTGCAAGACTGTCTCTAAAAATAAATATAAAAACTATACATATATAAAAAGGAAATACATGTGATGAAGTGACTGCACATCAGAGGATGTGAAAATATTTTAGATCACTAAGCCCACTCAAGTGATTAGCAAGTCAAATGGTAAACACAATCAGCCAACAGCTTTCAACATCCTCTCCTTTCTACACCTTCGCTTCTATAAGCCTCGTCTAGAATTGTACCATGAAGCATGACTCAGGCCCCTGGGAGTGATGTGACAGGCAGACATGCATTCTGGCTGCACATTAGTTTTAAAGATTAATCGCACTTCACCATGGAATGGAGGTGGCTGTTAGCACCCTCCCAACTGTTTGTTGACTAGACATTCAGAATGGCAAAACAAAAACTACCATTCCCTTCCTAATACATGAATTCAGACTGGTCTGTATCAGGAAATGAGAACAGTGCTACTGAAACTGATAAAGTTAAAAAAAGAAACTGATAAAGCTACATTTGTATAGGATGAAGACTGCTGTGGAACAAATACAGGTTTCTGACTCCCCTAAGGTGACAACGCAAACATCCACATGCAGCGACGTACTAGGACACTGTGACGGACCAGCAACTGTTTCACAGCCAGAGCATGTGGCCGGGCAGACACCCACCTGCTTCAGGCTGGCGATGTAGCGAGTGATGTACTCCACGGTGACCGGGTCCTCCACAGTGAGCCGGTGGCTCTGGCATTCCACCCGGGCCCTGTTGATGACTATCCTTGCATCGGCAGTGAGGCCTGCAACACGAGCACAGAGATTCTGCTGTGGCCACGCCTCACAGGTCCCACCAGGACAGCATCAATTTCAGGCAGATTCCAAAATGAGTCCTTTGAAACCTGGCACTGAGGTTACTCTCAGTGACCAACAGGGGAGCCACTCAGCCTCTAGAATTTCTGAAAAAATTAGGAACAGATGCTCCTTGACTTAACAAGGGGCTTACTCGGATGTAACCTATTAAGTTCAAAATACCATCAGCTGAAAATGCATTTAATCCTCCTGATAAATCCGTATTTTTGACTGCATAAAGTTAAAAAACTATAGGTCAAACAACCCTCAGGTAACCTGTATGTGAAAAACTGTGTGTACTGAACCACATTTAAACACGAGAGCCGAGTCTTCTTGGGAAGCTTGTAAGTCAAGTCGATCCCTAATTTTGTTTATATGAATTGAGACCTTGCTCGGTTGGATTTGCTGAGGGAAGAGATGGGTGGACCACACGTGCTGAACACACGTTTCAGCCTGGCCTGTGTTCTGTGCATGCTGCTCTGGCTGCTGTTGGCAAGGACGAGACCCAGCACAGGCACTGAGCTGGCTCTACAAAGCCCCACTTTCTCTAGGTCTTAACTGAACAACACAAGAAAGTATCAAGGGAAGAGAAACAGCAAGTGGCTAGGGAGTGTTTCATTCATTTAGCTATTTGTTTCTAGGAAACTGCGGCCAGCCCTACTCTTAAAGTCCAGATCCTTTTAAGTGATTTTGTTTATCCAGTTTCCATGTCTCGCAACAGCCCCTCCCTCCCAGGTGATCTCCAAAGCTCTGTGTTGGCTGAGACTAGATAATAGGTGCTGTCCTGACACATACCTGCAAAGGCCATGCAGACGTTGTCATCCAGGGCACAGATCTTACGCACTGTTCTTTCATCCTGCAGTTTGGCCACTGACTTCTTTTCTACACCAAGTACAACAATGTCTCTTCCTCGAACGCCAACCTTCAACAAAGATCCACAAACCACATGAGAAAGTGACATGAAGCTCTGCCAGGCACAGGGCACTGAAAGCAGATGCGTACCTATGTCCTGGTCATACACTAAAGGCAGGTTTGGTGTGTTCTCCCACGCCCCTTCCTCCTCTTCCACCAGCAACCACTCCTAATAGAGCCAGCATAGGTCCCAGATGTCCATCCCATGCCTTTAAAAGGCTGGTATGGGCCAGGCACAGGGCCTCATGCCTATGATCCTAGCACTCCGGAAGGCTGAAGCAGGTCGACTGCTGAGCTCACCAGCCTGAGCAAGCAAGAGTGAGACTCCCCACATCTCTACTAAAAATAAAGAAACTAGCCCAGCACGGTCGCAGGCACCTGTAGTACTAACTACTCGGGAGGATGAGGCAAGAGGATTGCTTTAGCCCAAGAGTTTGAGGTTGCTGTGAGCTATGATGATGCCCACTGCATTCTACCCAGAGAGACAAGTGAAATTGTATCCAAATAAAGAAATGGCTGGTTACATACAAAAGTACATGTCTTAGTTACAACATAGCTAGTAAGTAACCACCAGCATAATCATATGCAAAGACTTGAAGCCTGAGATTTCAGCAGTCAAGTGCAGTACCCCAAGGCCAGAGTTTCTAGAAGTTCTAGGAAAGCCCATTTGCTCTTTCCGGCTCTGTGGCACACCCAAGTGCACAGCTGTAGGGAAGGGCCTGATATGCTATCAGTGGACAACTGATCCATTGTTAATGGGAAGGTCAACAGCTCCATTTATGGCTGACCCTGTAGGGAGAGATATAGCCCTTAAATACATAGATAGTCACTGGCAGTTAACTTTCTCCAGCCAGAAGAAGAAACAGAAGGAACAATCCTATAGACAGCAGCCCCTCTGGCTTTAGAGCAAGCAGTGCTTCCCACCCCCAACAAGACAGCAGCTGGGCCAACTCTTGTTTGATGTGGCTGCTGTCCTTAGCACTGTGGGATGGTGGGTAGCACCCCGCCTCTACTCCCTAGATGCCAGGAGCACCTCTGCACATCACCAGTGCCTCTGGGGACACACAAGCATGCCTGGCTGGGAAGCACAGGGTGCAGTACACTTCCATTCTCAGCAGCTTTCTCCTGTGACTCAAGTGACCTTCAAACTGACCCAGACGACCCCAAAAGCTGGATGGGTTCAGGGTAGCCAGCTCTAGTTGGCTAGCCTGGGGGTGGCATTGAGGGGGTGGGAGCGTCAGCAACTCCTCTTCCAGTGCTCTTTAGTAAGCTCAACTAGGTAACCACAGAGATTCTGGGCCTTAATTTCAAAGCACAGATTCAGGAGATGAAAACACTAAAAAATCTACAGAACTGTATGTGCTGCTTTCTCCCTGCCCACCCCAACCTCTGATGTACCAGATGATAAAGCTACTCCATTATGCAGCTTTTCCAATACAGCAGTAGGCAGAGCTCTTGAATCTAAATTTCAAACGGCGTTGTTAAGGTCACTGAGTGAGCCCCAGTCAAAACCAGCAGTACAAGCTTGGAAGACGACCGACAGGGTCCACCCTCATCTTACCAGGGCAGAGCGGCCCTGCCAGGTGAGCAGTCAGACCCGGAAGCGGCTTGTCATCAGCCCAAGGCCCCTGGACCTGGGGGACAATTGCTTTTCCTAGGATGGGGAGAAGTCTCCCCAACTGGGAGCGTCTGGGTGTTTTCCTGGAGTTGCCTGCTTGTTTAAAGAACATTCAAGCCAGCGTAGGCTGGCTCTCCCCTGGCTTCTGCCTGGGCACAACCCACACCCCTGCAGTCAGGTACTAACTCAGGGCTGCCCATAGGTGACCTGCCAAGATGGCGGTCACCACAGCCACCTGCTAACACGCAGGGAAGCGCCCCCCAGGAGATGCTAAGGAGGAAGAGAAAACAGGCACTTTGGAGTTGACGGTTCAAATGCCAAATTCTGTTTTTAAAACACCTGTCAAAAATCACTAGCAAATATCCACCCAGATCACATCGGGGTAGACCCCGATGTCGGAGAGTAAGGTCATGATCCGGTGCGTGGCCTGGCCTGCTCCCGCACGACAGCGGCAGCCCGGCCACCGGCTCACGTTTATGACTTGGGCTCCCTTTCCTATATCGCTAGCAACGCTGACGTCGTTACTTCTGTGTCGCACTAACGCCATCGTGTTGGTTTCGAAAGGCTAATCTTGCCAAAAAAGCATTCCTACGACAAAGCGACGCCGTCAACACAGCGACCTATGCGCGGCTCCCCCGCAAGCACAGCCAGGGCGCCCCGGCCCGGTCTTCTGCGCCCCTAACCCGGGGCGGGGTCCTCTCGGGCCCTCCGGCTTCCTCGGTCTCCCAGCGCCCTCTTCGGGGCCTCCGCCGGCCCTTCCCCGACCCCTCGGCACTCTCCCCAGCGGCGTCCCAAGGCCCCCCAGCGTCTTCCCCAACTTCCCCCGTGGCCTCCCCAGGCTCCCCAGCGCTCTTCTCAGCTTCCTCCAGCGTCTCCGGCGCCCCCAGCCCCACTTCCGCCCGCACCCCTGGCCACGCGCAGGCCCCAGCCCGGCCCGGGCGCCTCACCGCGGTCGAGCCCTTCTTGACGGCCTCCTGTGCGTATTCCACTTGGAAGAGGTGGCCGTCGGGCGAGAAGACGGTGATGGCGCGGTCGTAGCTCATGCCGGCGGGGGCGGCGCGGCCAGACCACGGGAGCTCTCGCTGCCGCCGCGCCTCAAAAGCGCACACTCACGGCCGGCGCGCGCCCGCGCTCCCGCCGCCCCTGCGCCCTGGCCCGCGCTGCTGGCGTCAGGCGGCGCCGGCGGCGTCAAGGGGCGGTGGGCGGGCCGGGCGAGCGCGCGCCGGGGCGGGGCCGGGCCGAACCACCAGCGGACGGCGCGGGGGGCGGTGAGACGGCGACAGGTGGGGCGCGCAGCGCGGGGCGGCAGCCTCAGGACACCGCGCGGGGCTACAGGGCAGAAAGCCTAGTAAGACGGGCAGGTGGCCCGGCGGGCTTGCGTACGCGGCGGAGCTGGCGGGGCGGGCGAACCCACGGCGCGGCGTCCCCCGCTCTCGCGCCCCCACCCCCCGCGACTGCGGAGAATGAGCCCCTCGGGCCACGGATCTCAGCCGGAGAGCCCACCCCGGTGATTCCGGGCTGAGCTCTGCGCCGCCAGCATGTCTGTGGCCTTCGCGTCCGCCCGGCCGAGAGGCAAAGGGGAGGTCACGCAGCAAACCATCCAGAAGGTGGGCCGAGGGCCGTGGCGGCGGGGGTGCGGGGGAGCGCGCGCGGGCCGGGGCGCGGGCAGCCTGCGGGCGCGGGGCGCGAACAAAGCCAGGGCGCAGCCGGGCGGCCGCCAGTAGCGACTGCGGCCCCGCTCCGGCCCGGCGCCCACCCACCCCGGCCTTGCCCGGGGGCGCTCTCTCTTTCGGGAGCACCGAGCGCCCTTCGGCAGGGGCGCGCGGCCCGGGAATATTCCTCTGCTGGCCCGGGCGCACCGGGGATCCGCCGCCTCTCCGAGACCGGCGCGGGGCGAGGCCGGGCGCGCTCCGCTGCCGGCCTTGACGGCGAAGGCGGCAGCGCAGCGGAGCCGGTGGACACTCGATTCCTGCGCGCACCGCGGCGAGTGAAGAGCGGGCGCAGCGAGGGCGGGAACTGGGGCCCGGGAGCCGCGCAGCTTCCGCAAGGTACTGAGGCTCCGGGGCACAAAGAGGCCGCCCGGGGTGCGGGAGTGCCATCCAGCAGCCCGCAGCTCCTAATGGAGCGGGCGATACGCGGGGCGACCTGCTGGTCAGTGCGTTGCCCTCCCTTTTCTCGCGGGTCAAATCGGTGTCCGGTGAGACACCTTGGCCAGCATCCTCGCCTAACAAACTTTAGACTCTCTCATGGCAGCCTTTGTAGTGTGGCCTAACATGGGTTTGGGGACACCGTTAAGCAGAGACTTAAGTTTTGAAAGTGAGACTTTACACTTTGTACGTGTTTTCTTTAGAAGACAAATTCAGAAGGTCAGTGGTAGCAGTTCCTGTTTGAATCTTCTTGACGTATTTGATCATACATTGATTTCTTCTCTAAACTCTGATTCTTTCTTCATCTTGGTGGGACCCCAGGGATCAATCGAAGTACTTTTATTCCCCTAAGAGACTTTGCCTAGATAACCCTTTTTCTTTCTTTTTTTTTTTTTGAGACAGAGCCTCAAGCTGTCACCCTGGATAGAGTGCTGTGGCATCACAGCTCACAGCAACCTCCAATTCCTGGGCTCAAGCAAGTCTCCTGCCTCTACCTCCCAAGTAGCTGGGACTACAGGCGCCTGCCACAATGCCTGGCCATTTTTTTGGTTGCAACTATCATTGCCGTTAGGTGTACATGGCTGGCGCCCTGGCCCTTTGAGCTACAGGTGCCAAGCCGACCCTTATTTCTTTTCTTTTTTTTTGGCTAGGGCTGGGTTTGAACCCGCCACCTCTGGCATATGGGGCTGGTGCCCAACTCCTTTGAGCCACAGGCACCGCCCCCGACCCTTATTTCTTAATAACATGTTTGTCTCTTGTGAGAGTTGTCCTGAGTCTGTCACCAACTTTGAGACTTCTCTTGGTGTTGTTAGTTTTAGAAATTGTATTTATTTATTTATTTATATATTTTTAGACAGAGTCTTACTTTGTCGCCCTGGGTAGAGTGCAATGATATCATAGCTCACAGCAGCCTCAAACTCTTGGGCCCAAGTGATTCTCTTGCCTCAGTCTCCCAAGTAGCTGGGACTACAGGTGCCCACCACAATGCCTGGCTATTTTTTTTAGAGACAGGGTCTCAGTCTTGCTCAGGTTGGTCTCATACTCCTGAGTTAAAAGGATCTGCTCTCCTTAGCCTCCCAGAGTGTTAAGATTACAAGTGTGAGCAGGCTAAGGCACCAGCCACGTTCACCTGAGCTGGCAGGTTGGAATCCAGCCTGGGCCCACCAAACAATGATGGCTGCAACCAAAAAATAGCCAGACATTGTGGCGGAGGCAGGAGACTCACTTGAGCCCAGGAAGTGGAGGTTGCTGTGAGCTGTGATGCCACAGTACTCTATCTAGGGTGACAGCTTGAGGTTCTGTCTCAAAAAAAAAAAAAAGATTACAAGCGTGAAGGCAGCACCTGTGGGTCAGTGAGTAGGGTGCCGGCCCCATATACTGAGGGTGGTGGGTTCAAACCAGGCCCTGGGCAAACTGCAACAAAAATATAGCTGTGCCTTGTGGCGGGTGCCTGTAGTCCCAGTTACTCGAGAGCCTGAGACAAGAGAATCGCCTAAGCCCAGGAGGTGTAGGTTGCTGTGAGCTGTGAAGCAATGGCACTCCACACTCTACCAAGGGCAAAAAAGTGAGACTCTGTCTCTTAAAAAAAAAAAAAAAGATTAAAAGCATGAGCCACTGTGCCCTGCCACCGAAATTTTAACTTTTTGAGACCATCTTGCTCTGTTACCCAGCCTGGAGAGCAGTGGTGTTTTCTTTCTTTTTTTTTTTTTTTTTTTTTTTTTTTTTTGAGACAGAGCCTCAAGCTGTCACCCTGGGTAGAGTGCTGTGGCATTACAGCTCACAGCAACGTCCAATTCCTGGGCTCAAGCGAGTCTCCTGCCTCCGCCTCCCAAGTAGCTGGGACTGCAGGCGCCCGCCACAACGCCCAGCCATTTTTGTTTTGGTTGCAGCCGTCATTGTTGTTTGGCGGGCCCAGGCTGGATTCGAACCCGCCAGCTTAGGTGTACGTGGCTGGCGCCTTAGCCCGCTGAGCCACAGGCGCCGAGCCAAGCAGTGGTGTTTTCATAGTTCATAGCAGCTTCACACTCCTGCCTCAGTCTCCCAGATAAGATGGAACTACAGGCACCCACCAGAATGCCTGGCTAATTTTTCTATTTTTAGTAGAAATGGGGTCTCATTCTTACTCAAGCTGGTCTTAAAACTCTTGAGCTCAAGCAGTCCTCCTGCCTCAGCCTACTGGTGTGCTGGGATCACAGGCCTGAGCCACCATGCCTGACATTGAATAGTTTTAGCAAATGAGCTTTGGGCAACCCATAGGAAAGAGATTATTTGAGAAGCAAAATAAATAAGATTTAAAAGTGTTGCATTTGGGGGCAGCGCCTGTGGCTCAGTGAGTAGGGCGCTGTCCCCATATACCCAGGGTGGTAGGTTCGAACCTGGTCCTGGCCAAACTGCAACAAAAAAATAGCCAGGCATTGTGGCAGGCACCTATAGTCCCAACAGCTACTCGGGAGGCTGAGGCAAGAGAATCACCTAACCCCAAGAGTTTGAGGTTGCTGTGAGCTGTGATGCCACAGCGCTCTACCGAGGGTGACAAAGCGAGACTCTGTCTCTTGAAAAAAAAAAAAAAAAAGAAATGTTACATTTTTTTAATAGTCCAGGTGCGGTGGCTCATGTCTGTAATCTTAGGACTCTGGGAGGCTAAGGTGGGTAGATTGCTTGAGTTTAGGAGTTTGAGACCAGCCTGAGCAAGAAAGAAATCCTGTCTCTAAAAATAGCTGGGCATTGTGTAGTGCACCTGTAGTCCCAGCTGCTTGGGGGGCTGAGGCAAGAGAATCACTTGAGCCTAAGAGTTTGAGGTTGCTGTGAGCTATGACTGCCCTGGCACTCTACCTAGGGTAGAGCAAAGTGAGACTCTGTCTCAAAAAAAAAAAAAAAAGTGTTGTATTTTTATTTACTTAGTAAATACTTATGTTGTACTGGCTGTACCAGGCACTGTGCTTTACAAACCTTAACTCATTTCATTCCAAATGGAAATTACTATCATCCTACTTTATAGCTAAGGAAATTGAGGCACGGGGAGGTTACATGCCCTGCTGGTATGTGGTAGAGTCAGAAGTCAAACCCTGATAGCTTCAGGCCCTGCTCTGTCCCTTGATCTGGAAAGAGTGTCATACTTTCCCTCTTGGCTTGAGACCAGCCTGAACAAGAAAGAGACCCTGTCTCTAAAAATAGCTGGGCATTGTGTAGTGCATCTGTAGTCCCAGCTGCTTGGGGGACTGAGGCAAGGGCAGAGGGTCACACGCTAGGCTCAGCAACACCTTGGCAATCCACAGTGTCTCCTGGCGCCCTGGTTTAGGAAGCTTACCAGTCACTGTTTCTGAAGCCACCTTTGGCTTCAACGTTCACCCACTTACTTGCACTTGGCAGCTACTCCCCTACAAGCTACCCACATTCTTCAGGCAGAAATGTGCATTGAAGCACTGCCCCAAAAATCACATCAGAAAGAAGGAAATTCCCCTGGGGACTGCCTACCAGGGCGGAAAATCTGCCCCTGAACGTTGGAAATGGGTCTTCAGTTTAGGCTGCCAGCTGATTTGACATGGTAGAACCAGCAATTCACATCCCGGTGCTGGCATTTTGACAGTGAATGGATACACCCAGAGATCTTTTACTGGGGATATGAGGAGGTATGAGAGATCTATGTTCTGTACTTCAAAGATATCCTGTGTCCACACCGTGGGCTAGTGGGCTCATCACATGTTTGCTTGGTAGTGAAGACGAAGTATACAGCTTGTCCCTAGAGCCTGTTGGCAGATAGGATGCTGCCAGGTCAACTCCTACTCAACCTTTAAAGCCCCACTCAAATGCCCCATCCATCATGGTTCCTTCACAGTCATATGGCCAGTGTAGCACTCTGAGGCATTGCTTGGGCTCCTGAGTTAGCAGGTGGCTGATGCCCAGGCACCGTTAGTGTTTGGCACCTCCTGTGGCATCTGTGACACTGGTTCCATCTGTGGAAGCATTTGGGGTTAAGCAGATGTGTCAGTATCCTGTGACTGTCTTAACAAATGACCAGAACTTGTGAGCTGTAAAACAACCGAAATTTATTCTTTCACCATTTGGGTGGCCAGGAGTCCAAAACCAAGGTGTGAGCAGGGTGGTTTCCTTCTTGAGGCTCTAGAGGGAACATCTGTTCCAGTCTTTTTCTCTCAGCTTCTGGTTGATGCCTGCAGCTCTTGGTGTTCTTTGGCTTGTAGGTGTATCGTTCCAATCTCTGCTTTTTGCTTCCCTTGTAAAGACACTAGTTAATGGATTTAGGGCTGAACCTAATCTATGGTCTTAACTTGATTACATTTATAATAGCCTATTTCCAATAAGGCCTATTTCCACATCCTCGGACAGGGAGTTAGGATGCAGCAGTGGGTGTGTGGGGAAGGGGTAGCCCATAGAGGGCAGCCATGAACCAGAGGTCAGAAAGCTTGGAGGAGTCATGGGTGGTACTGGCTCAGGTGACCAGACAGTGTGAGTGAGAACCACAGGAGACGTGACTATGCCAGGGTCCCTGAGGTGGGGCTGGGCAGTGTCCTGCATACTCCTGAGCCTGGCTGGCTGGAGGAACAAGCTTGCACTGCTCTCCTCTCTCCAAGGACTGGTGTTCCTGCTGTCCAGTGCTGCACTTCTGACACCACTGGCAGAGTTGGAGTCGCAGTGGTCCCCATGGGCTTCCTGCTCCTGCTTGGGCATGTTGGAGGTGACCCCTGGGTACAGGGCCTCAGCTGGTGTCTAGGCACCACCTTGCTGCTTGGCACATAGTACTTGCTCAATAAATGTGTTCTTGTTACTGTTGGCATTGGCTTTCCCTGACCAGAGGAGAGCGGGAATGGTGTCTTTATCCCCAGCACCTAGGGATGGAGGGAGGAGGTGGGCCCTGGGGCTGCCTACTGGGCGGGTCTGGTATGGCAAGAATGACTGCTGTGCCCAGGGTTCCAGAGCCAGGAAGTGGTCCAGCCAAACCCAGGTGCAGGGAGTGGGGCTGTGGGTGAGGGATGGCCTTGGGCAAGGGAGTGCTTCTGGGTAAGGGTGGGCTGTGGAGGAGAGGACATGGCCTGGGCAGGCAGTAGGTGCCCTGTGCACTCTCAGACCTGGGACTGTCTTAGAGTTTGGTTAGGAAGATAAATCCACCAGTTATAAAATTAGAACTATCCCTACAACTGTTGGCTTGGGGACTCCAAGCCTTGAGCTAATTGATAGCTTTTAGGCGGTTGTTACTAAAAGCACTTCCTTGCCCCTCCCAGGAAAGTTTTGTTTGTTTATTTGTTTTGTTTTTGAGAAGAGTCTCACTGTGTTGCCCTCAGTAGAGTGCTGTGGCATCACAGCTCATAGCAACCTCTAACTCTTGGGCTTACGTGATTCTCTTGCCTTAGCCTCCCAATTAGCTGAGACTACAGGTGTCCACTACAACGCCCAGCTATTTTTCTGTTGCAGTTGTCATTGTTGCTTAGCTGGTCCGGGCTATAATTCAACCCATTGTCTTTTTATCCCCCAGGATGGGGACGGGGCAATGTGTCCTGGGTTCAGCCCTGGGTAAGGACCCCACGAAGCTGCAGGGAAGCCCATCTTTGCTGTCTTGCATCATACAGGAGAGCTGTTCCGTGATGCCCTGCCACCTGACCACTGTGGGGTGTGGTGGGGTAAGGGAAGGGTGTTATCTGGGAGAGAATAGCCACTGCCAGGCCTCTGTCCCTTCTGCCTAGTAAACCCTAAAGGAAGTGTTCTGCCAGCTTGCTGCCCAGGCCCTGAGAGCCCCTCAGGCCTGGAGGGCAAGGATCCCTATTTGGA
This sequence comes from Arctocebus calabarensis, assembly GCA_963573935.1. Lineage (NCBI taxonomy): Eukaryota > Metazoa > Chordata > Mammalia > Primates > Lorisidae > Arctocebus > Arctocebus calabarensis. The sequence continues at coordinate 23,311 of CAUYON010115518.1, read as the reverse complement.
TGGCGATGCCACGCCCACCTGCTCCTGTTACCCTTCCCCGGAGGTGGCTATCGAGTATGGAGACAGATGACGCCTACTACCTGGTGCTCCTTGTAGTTTCAGCTCTCCACCCACTAGCCTGTTTGCTGGGCCAGTGAGTCAGCCTCTGTGTGCTCAGAGGCAGAGGGCAGCTTCCCCAGACTCCTTGAGAAGCGGTGGAGATGTCCTAGGGATGGCCAGGGGATGCTGGCACACAGGACTTTTTCTGTCCTGCGTTTTAGTTTTCCCAGGACTTGGTAATTTATTTTTCTTTTTCGTCCTGAGTTTATTTCCTCAGCTTGGATATTCTGGAAGATCCATTGTCCTGGGGCTCCTCCCACCATTTGGTCCCTTTGGCTTGGCTTGTGTTGGGCTTCAGGGTTGTCTCTTTGGAGAAGTGCATTTTCTTGGAACTTCCTGAGAGCAGGTGTGCGGGACGTGCACTGGCTCCCCAAGTGTTGATGGCTCACCTCATCTGCTCTCCACCCTGCCCCTGCATCTACATCCTATTTTAACCTGAGCCATTTTAGAACCAGCCATCAACCAGGTACCTATCACTCCCAAACATTCATGCACAAACTTCCCTATGAGAAGGATGGTAAAATTACAGCACCACGTGGTCTGTCAACCTTGCTCTGACTTCCCAGCTGTCCTGGGAATGTCCTTTGTAGGACATTGCTGAAGACAGTTGTTAAAATCCTGGGTCACATCTGTTTCTTCTTATTTGAGACAGAGCCTCAAGCTGTCACCCTTGGTAGAGTGCTGTGACATCATAGCTCACAGCAACCTCCAATTCCTGGGCTCAAGCGAGTCTCCTGCCTCCGCCTCCCAAGTAGCTGGGACTACAGGCACCCGCCAAAACGCCCAGCCATTTTTTTTTTTTTTTGGTTGCAGCAGTCATTGTTGTTTTGAACCCGCCAGCTCAGGTGTACGTGGCTGGCACCTTAGCCCGTTGAGCCATAGGTGCCGAGCCACACATCTGTTTCATCTCTCTTAGCTGGAGCATGGACCCCCTTCTTGTCTTTCTTGACATTGACATTTTTGAAGAATACCAGCCAGTTACAGAGCGTGCCTCAGTTTGGGCACAGGTGCATCTTTCTGGATTGGAGTGGGAGCGTGCGCTCTCTCTGCCTTCATGCTGCCTTCATGCTGGTCCGGTGGCTTGGCTGACTGAATTCCCATTTGGGAGTCTCCCCGGGGTGGGGTCACCACTCCTCCCTCCTGTCCTGTGCTGAGACGAGATTCGCCTTCCTTCACGTGAAACCTGGCTTTCCTCTCCTTTCATGTTTAGGTTCTTTCTTTGTCCCCAGTGTTTTTGGCAAGCTGGTCCCCTGGGTCCCTTCCAATCTGGAAACTCGCCCTCCAGCTGCGAGCGAAGTGGGGAGCAATCTGCTTTCCTCCTGTTGCCGTCCTCGGAGTCCTGCAGGAGCTGCTTGTGGCTCTTCTCACTGCACTGTCTTCGCTATTTTCTGTCTCTGTCCTTTCTGTTCCGCTCTCTAGGAATTTTCACATTCCAACTTCACATTCCAACCCTCTGTTGAGCTTTTTGTTTTGGCCAATTTTTTTTTAATTTCCAAAGCTTTTTTTTTTTTTTTTTTTTTTTGCTTTCTTGTTTTTAAATAGCATCCTACTTTTTTTCATAGATACAATAAATTCTCTTTATTTTTCTGAAAATACTAATAGCAGTATTTTGGGATTTTTAAAAAACTTTTCTTTTGCATAATCCTTGTCTCTGGGTTTTAGCCTCTGTGGCAGGTAGCGGCCGTGTCTCTTGAGCCACACACAGCTGCTCCTGCTGGGCCTGGAGTCAGGGGTCAGGGGTCTCTCATGCCAGTGCTCATGCTCTGGCCAGGTCTGTGGGCTTCTCTTGGAGGTGCTGGCCATTTTCCCTGGAGACCCTGCCACCGCCTGGCCCCCATCTGCCATCAGCAGGGCCCAGGTGACCCAGGACGGTCCTAGGCTGTCAAGATCCCCAGCCTTGTGGGGCTTCTCCAAGGGTCTTCCCAGTGTGACTCAGCTCCAGCGCTGTGGGGTTTGGCCAACCCTCTTTCCACCATCCATTTGCTCTTTAGCTTCTAAAATCCTGCTGCTGCCGGCTCATGCCCCGTTCTCCTTGTCCTTGTGAGCTGGTGCCTTTTTCATCCCTTAGTGCAGGGTTTGGGGTGCCGGGCTCATGTCCTGTGCCATGTTTAGCATGTTCTTTCCTTTTTCTGTGGATATTTTTAACTTAAGGAAGAAGGTGCACTCTGTCCCTTCCTTTGTGCAGTGTTTCCTCGCACTTATGACAACTGCAGAACCTTTGAGTAGCTGGTTGACATTTAGCTGAGGAGGGAGGCAGGAAGAGCCCTCTGGGGCGTTTCCCACCTCCCAGTAGCCCGGTGAAGGAGGGCAGGAGCCCCTCCCACCTACCCACAGGTGAGCTCAGGGGGAGCTCCTGGCTGGCAGCGCCCCCTGGTGGCCCCATCTCAGGACTTCGCTGAGCTTGGACAACTTGTCCTAATGGGCAGTGGCGAGTAGAAAAAAATTTAAAAATATTTATTAAAAAAATAGAGCAAGTCAACCCTGATGTCGTGGATACAGGGTGCAAGAGGAAACTGAGCTGAGGGCCTGTCACTTGGGCTCTGTCCTGTGGGGGCTTGGGAAGGCTGGCTGTGCCTCGGATGTCCACCTGTGGTTGGGTTTGAGTTAAAGGGACCTGTGTTGCAGGGTGGAGAGGATGGGGGGGCCCCAGGATCCGGTGGCCTTGCTCTCCGGATCCTGGGGCCCTCCGGTGGCCAGGGCTCCTCCTCCTTGGGGAGCCTGTAGAGCTCCCACCCACCAGTCACCTCCTGGGGCTGAGATGACCGCACATCTGGGAGAGACAGAGGCACCTGATTTCTCCTTGGGTGAGAGTGTATGGGTACAGCAGCAGCAGGTACAGTGGGTGGTAGGCTCAGTCTGCCCCTCCCTCCAGGCAGAGGAGGCTGGTTGCAGTGCCCCTGTGCTTGGCTGGCCACCCTGAGGGCTGGCTGGAGCCCCAGGCCTGCTGCACTCCTCATGGAGGGCCCTCTTCTTGGTCCTCTCTTGCTAATCCCCCTGGACCACATGGCCCCCGTGGCCCCCTATGGAAGAGGCAGTTCCTGTGGGCCCTGCCTCCTCACAAGGTTTCCATGGCTCTCCATTGCCCTTGGGCTGCTATCTGCCCCACTTACCCTTCACCACCAGCCAGGCCCAGCTGGTCCCAAAGCAGAGCAGGCAGCCCCAGCTGGGGACCTGAGGATACAGCACTGTGTCATACTCTCCAGGACACTTAGAGCATGCGGAGGCCCTCAACAAAGAAACCCACCCCAGTGCCGGCTGGGGACTCTGCAGACACCAGGGCTTGAGTGCCGCCTCTAGAGGCAGGCCTGAGCTCTGCGTTTCCGTGTGTTGTTGCCGGTGCTGGTGCTGCCGAGTGAGGGCTGAAGCCAAAGCAGAGTGTGTCTGGCAGTACCAGCTCCTGTGACCCTGTGTATTGCCACAGCTCTGGCGCTGGCAGGCATGTGGGCCTGATTCTTCACCTGTCACTCAGGACATGGTCTCAACATCTGGGCTTTAGGTCATGGCCCTGTGTGCAGTACATCTGTGCACTATATTTAGAACAGACCACAAGCTCCCACAGCCCTGCTACCTGTTCCACACCACTGCAGGAGGATCCATGTTCTGCCCTGTCTCATATTGGGTGTGGCTGGTGGGGACCCACTGTGGGTGAGGCTGTAGGTCACCAGCCCCAGGTCCAGGTCACACTCAGTCCCTCAGCCCGGCCCTCACAGGCCTTGCCCTTCCCCACCTGGGCCAGAGTGATCGTGACCCCTTTGGGAGTCTAGTGCTGTGCAGGGATGAGAGCTGCCCTGGGGAGTGCCTGGCACCCCTGCCTGACCCTGTGTGGTTAGGATTGGAAGGTCTGTCATACCCCCCAGATGGGGGCTCTGGGACCAAATGCGGGGTGCTCCACGGTTCCCCCGGGGCCTGGCATTCACCTCTCAGCTGACTCTTGCTGAATGGATGCCTCATGATTAAGGGTCCTAAACGCTGGAGGGTCCTGTGAGCTGGGGGGCTGAACCTCCGTTTTCCATTTTGGGGGGTGAGATGCCAGGGAACGTGCCCCGGGGTTTTGGAAGGTTGAAGTACTTAGCGCAGAGCTGTAGTGACGCCTTGGTCCACTTGGCCAAGGTTATGCACAATGATGACGAGTTGATCATCCCAACTCCAGAAATCCAAAATGCAGCAACATGACCTTCGGGAAAGTGCTCATTGGAACCTTTAGATTTTGGAATTTTGGGTTAGGGATGCTAACTTGCTGGTAAGTGTAATGCAACTACTCCACACGTTTCGGGTAAGTGTTCCTCAGCTTGTGTAAAATGTAGATGTATGATGCCCATCCCTGCCCCTGGATGGGTGGACGAGTGTCCCTGCTCACGTCTCTGCCCCTAGATGCTGGATGAGAACCACCACCTGATCCAGTGCATCCTGGAATACCAGAGCAAGGGCAAGACGGCTGAGTGCACCCAGTGAGTCTGTGGCACCAACCTGACCCTGGCCTTGACCTAAACCTGCCCACACCTGGCTCTGGGAGGAGATCCTGGAGGGTGGGGTGGAGGTGTAGCTGTTGGAGAACTGAGGCCAGGGATTCTCTGAGTGGCCTCCAGGGAGGGCCCCTTGGCCCCTTTCCCTCCCCTAGAGAGATGGGAGGCTAGGGGAGGTTTGCTGGAACATGGGCAAGTGTGCTTGGGGTTGAGGAGGGAGCAGTACTAGGGGGCCTAGGCCAATAGGGGACTCTCAGGGCAGCAGACTTTCTCCAGCTAGGACCTCTGGTGCCCTGGGGCCTGTGGCAGGGTGGGGGGTGTGAGGGGCCTAGGCCCCCCAGGGTATTCCTTCCTGCACCTGTTCCCTCCGGGGCTTTCCAGGTTGCTGGTGCTGTGGAGTTTGCCCACTACCTGGCCCCCCTAGCTGGGGGATGTGTCCCTGGTCTCCCTCTCTTCACCTTGAGGCCCCAGCCTCCTTGTGTGTGGCCACTTCTCTCACTGGCCACCACCTCAGGGCTTCCCAGGACTTTTGTCCCAGATGGGACCGGTCAGGACTCAGGCTGGGTCTGCCCCACTTAGACCCAGCACCCTGCCACCTGCCAGTGTTTCCAACTGGGCAGTCAGGCCTCTCAGTGTGTGGACGGGGACCAGTGTCCTGATGGGTGCAGCTGGGCATCTTGGTGGTCTTGGTCATACTTTTCCTTGGCTTTGGGTCAACCTGCAGTCTCAGCAGCCCCACACTGCCTCACATTCTCCCCTCGCCTGCAGGTACCAGCAGATCCTGCACCGGAACCTGGTGTATCTGGCCACCATTGCAGATTCCAACCAGAACATGCAGTCCCTGCTCCCAGCTGTGAGTGCTGCGTGGGGTAGAGTGGGGGTCCCTTTATGTTCTGTCACTTCTGCAACCTGTGACCCACAGTGGGCTTAGAGTGGTGGAAACTGAGAGGGCAGTGGGCACACAGCAGGTTCACAGGAAACAGGGAGCCAGCTATGCAAAAGCCCCAGGGCCCACGGAGCCCACTGAGAGGGGCTGACACGTGCAGGCTGGGGGCCGACTGTTATCCCAGGAGGCAGGGGTAAGGTTGGTGCTCATTTCTGTCCTGGTATTTACACAGACTACTTGTTACAGCATCTCCCTCTCGGCTGAAACGTCTGGGCCAGGTGATCTTGATCATCTATCGATTGTGCCCAAGCTGTTGGTATAGATGTTTACTGGGTGGCCCAAAGTGTAGCAGCAAATCTCACGGGCCTCCTCATCCCCAGAGCAGCTTGTGGTGGTTCTTATGCATTAACCATCTTCCCTAAAGCCTTTTTGTTGCCTACAGCCGCCCACCCAGAACATGTCCCTGGGCCCCGGGGCACTGACGCAGAGCAGTTCCAGCCAGGGCCTGCACTCCCAGGGCAGCCTGAGCGATGCCATCGGCACTGGCCTGCCCCCGTCCTCCCTCATGCAGGGTCAGATCGGCAATGGTAAGCGTGTGGGGTCACCATGGCTGCCCACGGGTGGGCAGGACCCTCTGCCTGTCCCAGCTGCAGATCGGCTGCTCTACCAGGGGTACCGCGTAGCTTGCTGAGCAGAAGGTCCTCTCCTAGCCCTCTTTGACACTCGAGTTCCGGGGGGATGTTCTGATTAGAATGAATGCTGTAGGTTTGGGGCTGAGAACCGAAGAGCGGTGAGCAGTAATAGCACAGCATGGACCTCACAGCTCGCGTCTTGCTCCATGAGCAGGTTTGCTTCTTTCCTCAGTAATCACTCATTGTTCCTGGTGTCACTGCCCTGGTTGAGCCTCCCTCCTCAAAATCACCAGAAGGAAATGTGGGGTGTTCTCATGTCAGTTGGTTTCCTGCCATCCAGTGCTGACATCCTCTTTTGTATCCATTCTGGCAGGTCCAAACCATGTGTCCATGCAGCAGACGGCACAGAGCACGCTGCCTACCACCTCTATGAGCATGTCCGGCAGTGGCCATGGCACTGGGCCTGGCTACAGCCACTCGGGACCTGCCTCTCAGAGTGTCCCCATGCAGGGTCAAGGCGCCATCGGCAGTTATGTGTCCCGGACCAATATCAACATGCCGTCCAACCCAGGTACCTGCTGTGCCCCCACCCAACTCTGGGGAGTGCTGGGCTGTCTCCGAGGCTCTTCCAAGCACATGCAGGTCCTACGTGTGTTCCCTGAGGGGCTGCCCTCCTGTCAGGGGCTGAGGCGGAGCAGAGGATGAATTGATGTTAGCTGCCCCACCTGAGTTTCAAGGGGGGGCGGTGCACAGCAGCTTCAGCCCTGGCTTTGAGCAGGGCTGTGCTCACAGAGGCCTCTGGAAGGGGCTGGATCTGGAAAGAGAGTAGTGGCTCTCAGAGGGGCAGTCGTCCAGAGGCACCGCTATGGACAGGATGGAGGGCCACATGCCAGCCCAGAGGACCAGGACTTCCTCCAGGGCAGTGGGAGCCCTTGGCGCTGGGGCGTCCCCTGTGAGGGCCACAGCCATCCTGCTGTCGAGCTCTTGGGAAGCAGCAGGTCCTAGCTGCACTGCCTGTCAGAGTCAGACACGCCGTATTCCGGTGGTGGAGGACAAAGCAAGGCTGTGAAGCGCCTCTTCAAGTTCTCTTTGTAATGACTGCATGTCGAAGATTTATTTTGGATACATTGACTCAAATAAAATGTGTGATTAAAATTGATCTCACTCGTTTCCTTTTACACTCTCTGTGGTTCCTAGAAAGTAAGAGGCAGGGTTTGTGCTGCTCCCCCTGGACAGCACGGGGTCCTGAGCAGGTGGTGTGTGTGGACGGGCCAAGAGGCAGGGAAGGGGCTGGAGCGTCTCCAAGATGGCAAAGGCCAACTCTCGGGCTGGGGAGACAGGACTCCCCAGTGGTGGAGCGCAGGGTATTGATGGCATGTGTGGTAGGTGGGCCCTGAGAGGTGTTTCTGTTGTCCGTGGGAGGCCCTCGGTCTTCCTGCCAGTGGCTCTTTCTGTGTTTCCTGAGCACCAGCATACTTTACTTGGTACAGGTGGCTGGAGTCTCACCGTGTCCGGGGCATTGGGGTAGGGGCTGTAGGAGTTTTGACCTGGAATAAGGGCTGACATTCTCATGGGGGAACCACAGGGAAACAATAAAAAAAAAAAATTCAGCCTGAGAGAAGGTGGGGGTGGGCAGGGCCCTGCTGCCCAGAGCATCCAGGGTGACTGGAGCCTCTGTCTTGTCTCGCAGTGTCCATGATGCACCAGCAGGCAGCCACACCCCACTATAACTCGGCACAGGGAGGGAGCCAGCACTACCCGGGCCAGACATCCATCGCCATGATGGGCCAGGGTGGCCAGGGGAGCAGCATGATGGGGCAGCGGCCCATGGCACCCTACCGGCCCTCCCAGCAAGGTAACACCGGCGAGCAAGGCCAGGGCTTGCGTGTCTCTGTTGAGTGGGGTACTTCATGTTGGATGAGAGCACAGGGACCCTGGGCATGTGGGGTGCTGCCACGAGTCTGTGCTGTGCCCACCAGGCTGCGTGTGGGCCAGGTTGGGTCTGTTGTCCACAGGGAGTCTGAGTTGGGCTGCAGGATCAGCTTGGGGGCAGGGGTGGCCAGATGTTAATAGGTGCAAAGTCCAGAGTTTTGGGGGCTGGGGATTGGAGGAAAATGAGGATGGGGGTCGAGGTGCTACTATGCCCTTGCATGGCACCATGAGGTATTGTCCTTATGGGACTGGAAGTCTCACCAGTGGGGGCGGGCACCTGGATCCCAGCCTGAGCACAGTGTCCCCCCGCACCCCCACATCCCATCCCCTGCAGGCTCATCCCAGCAGTACCTGGGCCAGGAAGAATACTATGGCGAGCAGTACGGCCACAGCCAGGGTGCCGCAGAGCCCATGGGCCAGCAGTACTACCCAGATGGTGAGCGGCTGGATGTGGGGTCTGACCTCTGCCAGCAAAGTGGCTGGAGTTCCTCTGCTGAGCGTGCTTGAGGGGATGAGGGCTGGTCCGGCACTCTGCACTCTAGTGGGGATGTGCATCCCCCAGTGTGGATGGGTGTGAATGTTTAAAAGGTGGTGGCCTTTCCCCACTGCCTCCCAGCCGCCCCCATTGTCTCTGCAGATTATTTTTCTTTTGTCACTTTTCAGTCGTCTTTACTGTCCCAGGATTTGTGGAAGCAGCATTTAAAGTAGTCTTAAGGGTGGGTTGATTTCAGGAGGCAAAGACATCTAGGCAGGCGCCGGCCTTGGCTAAGGTGTGAGACAGGAGTGCACAGCCAGGCCTGGAAGTAGTAGTAGGGGACTGCTGCAGGGCAAGTGTGTCCCATGCTGCCTGGAGGTCGTGCACAGCAAAGGTCTCGTGTTGGTCGCCAGTTGGCAGGGTGGGGAAAGGCAGGTGTGTGACTGGCATAGTCACGGAGCCTCCCAGTGGCCTGACGACAGCCCTGAGTGTGGGACGTGATGTCTGCATTTTAGTGCCGGAGCGGAAGCTGGGAGGGGGCCTGAGCCGTCTTTGGGGATGTGGGTCATGCCCAGCTATGAGCCTCACCTTTCCTGGAACTTGGGTGTCCCCCAGGCCCTGTGTGGTGAGGGCCATAGCCTGTGTCCATCTCTGGCAGGCCACGGTGATTACGCCTACCAGCAGTCGTCCTACACGGAGCAGAGCTACGAGCGGTCCTTTGAAGAGTCCACGCAGCACTACTACGAGGGCGGTAAGGAGCGCAGGGCTCCTGCGTGTGAGCGCCATGCTGCAGAGCTGGGGCACCTTGCGCTTAGGAGTGAGCTGTGCCTGCCTAAATCAGGGAGCAGGCTCGGATGTACAGCAGGTGGCAGCCGTGGGAACTGTGTACTCCTGGGAGCTGGGACACAGGTAGTGGTCGGAGCCCTGCTTGCCTCGCATGTGTTCATGAAGTCAGAAAGGGTTCAGGGGGCCATGCCGGGGCGAGGGGCAGATGCTGCCGAGGCCTGCTGCAGCTTGGGCCTGTACACTGCCCTCAGCCTTCTGAGTCAGGGCTGTTAGCAGTTCCAGACCACTCGCTTGATGGGGACTGAGGCCTCAGGAAAGCCCTCTCGGGCCAGGCGTGATGGCGTTTGTGGCCCAGCATTTGTGCCTGCTGGCCAGGTGAAACACTCCCTTAGCAGGGCAGGTGTTGGGACTGCCTGTGGGCAGGGCAGCCGTGTGTTTCTGGGCCGCTACCTGAGCAGAGTGCCTGGTTTGTGGCTCTTGCCCATCTGTGGTGTAAATATGCTCACCTCAGCTCACTGGAAGCCTCCCACGGAGCGTCCCAGAATGTGGTGATGGGAAGAAGTGGGCACAGCAGGCTGCTGAGCGGGTGGCAGCCAGTCCTGGCCCCTGTGTGATAAAGGCGCCCCAAAGAAGAGCCGAGGAGCAACTCACAGGGCTTTGTGAGGTCGCCTCGAGAGGAAGGCAGCCAGCAGTGCCAGGGGAGAGGGACTTGTGTCTACTGACAATAAGCGTGGCTAGGGCCACTACGTCCCAGGGCCCAGTTTTACCTGTAGGAACAACTGATGAGGTGTCACCTGGTATGAAAAGCAAGTATGCTCCCTATGGCTACAAATTTGCTAGTATGGATAATTTTTAGAGAATTAGATGTGTAGAATTTTTGCTTTTATTTTCCTGTTTAGAGATAGAATCTCACTCTGTCACCTAGGTTAGAGTGCAGTGGCATCATTGTAGCTAACAGCAGCCTCTAAATCCTGGTCTCAAGCAATCCTCCTACCTCTGCCTCCCAAGGAGCTGGGACTATAGGCACCTACTACGGTGCCCAGCTAGTTTTTAAATTTGTTGTAAAGATGAGGTTTTGCTATATTGTCCAGGATGGTCTTGAACTCCTGCCCTTGGGCAATCCTCCCAAAGCAATCCTCATGCCTTAGCCTCCCAAACTACCAGGATTATGGGCACGAATCACCGATCCCAGCCCAAAGTTTTACTTTTGAATTTAACAGGTCTCAGCCTTCTATAAAGAAATAACTGGCTCAGCGCCTGTGGCTCAAGTGGCTAAGGCGCCAGCCACGTACACCTGAGCTGGCGGGTTCAAATCCAGCCCTGCCCACCAAACAACAATGACGGCTGCAACCAAAAAATGGCCGGGCATTGTAGCAGGCGCCTGTAGTCCCAGCTACTTGGGAGGCGGAGGCAGGAGACTTGCTTGAGCCCAGGAATTGGAGGTTGCTGTGAGCTGTGATGCAACAGCACTCTACCCAGGGTGACAGCTTGAGGCTCTGTCTCAAAAAAAAAAAAAAAGAAAAAGAAATAACCACCCAAGTGCGTACATGTGCCAGAACATCATATCGTAGACTGAGAACGTACACAGTTTTTGTTTATTGTATCTTAATAAAGCTGGGAGAAAAGTAAAAGCACGTAAATAAGTAAAAAAATTTTTAGAAAAAGAGCGGAATCCACTTAGGGCCAGCCGAGGCTGGGACTATAGGTGCATAGCACCACATCTGGCTGGTTTCTCTGTTTTTGGTCAAGATAGCTGGGGGAAGATTCTCGCTCTTGTTTGGGTTGACCCTGATCCTGAGCCTTCCTCCTTGGCCTCTCAGAGTGCCAGGATTACAGGCGGGAGCCATCAGGCCCAGCCCCAAATTTTGTTCTTATTCATGAGAAAATATCTCTTCGTAATCTATCTACTGGACTATCCCTGAGATGAAGTTGTGAGAGCAAAGACACAGGCTGTGAGTGTACAAAGCATACTAACGTGCCTACAGGGTCTCAGTCTAAAATCTTAAGGCCGAATCCGTCTCCACTGCCCTCATGCTCTGCCTTCAGACTGGGTTCTGGTGGCATTTTTGTCTTGTTAATGTCACGTCACAGCCCCTGGCTCAGTTGCCCAGCCACTGTGATGTGTCACTGCCAGAGCCATCACTGCTGGTGTGTTCACTGGCTACACTAGTCTCCCTGGCTGTCGCTACAAAGGATCACAAACCAGGAATTTATTCTGTCACAGTCTGGAGTCACACATGCCTGGCATCAGGTGTCAGCCTGGTTGTCTCTCCTGGGGGATCAAAAGGAGACTGCTGGCCCCTCACCCTGCCTTTGCTGGCCTTGGGTGAACCTCGGTGTACTCAGCTTGTAGGAGCATTGTGTCACCATCACAAGCCTATTCCCTGTGTAGCCCAGATTGCCCCCCTCGTACAAGGACCCCAGTCCTTGGAATTGGGCCCACCCTGATCCTGTGTGCCCTCCTCTTAATTAATTTACGTCTGTTAAGGCCCTGTATGCAGATGAGGTCACACCCCTTGCCAGATACTTGGAGTTAGGTAGCTGCAGTTTGCGGGGGCAGGGGAACACAGTTCAACTCACGGCACTGGCATTTGTGGTTGTCTTGATTGTAGTATTAGCCATTTGTTTTTTTGGTTTTCCTTTTGTATCTGTATGAAGTGCAGCACAGTATTTGAAGTGCTGAGAAAGAGAACACTTTGGAGTCAGGACTCCAGAGTCACCGTGCCTCCCGTGGCCGCACACCAGCTGCCTGTGCTGCCTGCCTCTGAGCTCTGTGTCTCCTCCTCCAGGGAACTCCCAGTACAGCCAGCAGCAGGCTGGGTACCAGCAGGGCGCAGCCGCGCAGCAGACGTACCCCCAGCAGCAGTACCCCAGCCAGCAGAGCTACCCGGCACAGCAGCAGGGCTACGGTAAGCGCCACACATGTCCCGATGGTCATTCCAGCAGAGCTCAGTGAGCTTCTCCTTTGCTTAACTATAGATTTTGGAGATGTGACAGGCATAGTCCAGAGGGCTGCCAGACACCCAGTGCCCAGCCCATGTGTTCACGGTGTTACTGTGCGGCAGCCATCAGGCCAGGGAGGAGACCAGGAGGGAGACCCTGGCTCCATTCAGACTTCATTGCTTGTCCGAGGAAAAGGCCCTTCCCATCCTGGGCCCACCCAGGACCATGTCTCCCTGGGCTCCTCCTGCCTGTGACGGCATCCCACACTTCCCTTGTCTTTCATTTCTAGGAGGACTGCTCAGGGGCTCTGTGGAGTGTCCTCAGCCTGGGCTAGTCCGTGCTTTCTTTCCAGGAGAAACCCTATATCTGCGGTTGGACAGACACAGGCAGGGCTTCCCCCATAGCCCAGAGGAACGGCAGGTTAGCTTGGCCCTGGGGTGCCGACCTTGGACCCCTGGCAAAGCTGGTATTTGTCACCTTAGGCTTCTCTTTCCCCCTTTCTTTCTCTACTTCGTGGAAGCGTATCCAAAGTCCACACTCAGGTGAGGATTATCTGCATATATTACTTAGAATTCATCTGTCTCTTCTCACCCCATTTATTTGGTCATCTAGTCGCTCGTTTTATTGTTTATTGATAGAGGTTAATTTTATATGTTGGGCTGTGACCTGACTCTCCCCGGTGTGTAATTTGGTCTCCCCGTTTTGGCTTTGAAGGCTCTGTGACATGGCTACTGTGTCCCTTTGATACACTGTCCTTTGGCATTTTGAGTGGGTCTGTGTTTTCTGGTACCACAGTGATTTCCCTGCTCTAGTACTAGAAGCAGATATTTCTCCCAGGAGTCCTGATTCCTTTTCTTGGAGGTGGAGCTAGAAACTGATCTGGGTGCCACATTTCGGCCAGTCTGGCAGCTGCCTTCAGAAACCCATTCATTGGCTATCATTTATCCCACAAGGACCCCTGAAGTGAGAGTAGGATGATGGGCATTGTTCCCCGGGCCCACAGGACAGAGTGGATGGATGTGGGACTCACTTCCAGCTTTGGTAACAACAGGGAAAAGTCCTGGTGGCCAGGGAGGGTAGGAATGAAAACTTCATCCCCTGGGCCAGGCTGCCAAGCAAGGGGAAGGTTTCATAGGATCAGGGCCCCACCATGTCTGCCCCTGTGCTCAGGGAACAGGACCTCATCCTACCAGCGCGCTTTTACTGGGACCAGCCACAGCCCTGCCCCCAGCCACGTGCAGCTCTCCTAGCCATCTGACTGCTCCCCCAGCCCAGGCCGGAGGGCACAAGGTTCCTTGATGCTGTTCCCAGAGGTGAACAGAGCTGGCCCTGTGGGATGGCTTACAGACTGTTCCCCTTTAAAATACATGTAAAAGGTGTCCTATTGGCCATGGTCGGATGAGTAGGCAATTGAACATAAACATACACCTGTTGCCCACAAAGTCTCCCAGTTGGAATCAAGGTTCGGCCCTTCTATGACCCACATGCCCGACGCCTGCTCTGATGCCCTGCTCCCGCCTCTGTGGAGAGCAAGTGGAGATACGGGAGTCCCAGCCTATGCTGCACCTTAGAACCACCTGGGGAGCACTCAAAAAATAAGCCTGGGGGGCTCGGCGCATGTGGCTCAGCGGGCTAAGGCGCCAGCCACGTACACCTGAGCTGGCAGGTTCGAATCCAGCCCGGCCCCGCCAATCAACAATGACGGCTGCAACCAAAAAATGGCTGGACGTTGTGGCGGGCGCCTGTAGTCCCAGCTACTTAGGAGGCGGAGGCAGGAGACTTGCTTGAGCCCAGGAATTGGAGGTTGCTGTGAGCTGTGATGCCACAGCACTCTATCCAGGGTGACAGGTTAAGCCTCTGTCTCAAAAATAATAATAATAATAATAAGCCTGGGGCTACCCAGAGTGGCTTCCTCATATGAGGGTGAACCCCATATGCCAGGTTCTGATGCCCACAGGTGGTCCTACCAAGGATGTGAAGTACTACCAGGGCTAATTACATAGCATTTCAAAAAGTGGCTTGGCCTTTATCAGTTCCTTCCATAGCCTTCTACTTCATTTTCATAGAAATGATGCGTCTTTCTCTTTTGCCTGGGCTTTTCCCAGTTCTGGTGACCAATTTACAGCAGCCGCCATAACCGCCACCAGGTGTTTTAGGAACAGCTGCTCACCTGATTTCAGGAGGCAGTAAGCCTGAGAGGCTGGGGCAGGGGCTGCAGGGTCTCTCTCCCCACAGGTTTATTGGGGGGAGGAGCAGGTGCTGGGTGCCGAGGAACTGGGTTGGTCTCACAGGTCCTGGTGTGTCCCCTCAGGGCCTGCCCAGGGAGCACCCTCACAGTACCCTGGCTACCAGCAGGGACAAGGCCAGCAGTACGGAGGCTACCGGGCATCGCAGACAGGACCCTCCGCCCAGCAGCAGCGGCCATACGGCTATGAGCAGGCAAGCTTTCTGGATGTCCCCAGACATGCCCACCCTGTGTGTCTGTCAAGACACGGTGAAGATACCTCTCATGATCTTGAGGAATAATGAGGTAGAACTAACCGGCTTCCAAGGTCTCCCCCAGAATGTTAATCCTCTGAGCCTGTAAGGTTTTTAAAAATTATCTCTATGTGTACGCTAACCCCCTCCGACAGGTGGCTTTTTATACCCTAAATTCAGTGTTTGGTTTGCATGCATGGTTCTTTCATTTGTTCACTGCACATACCCATCATGCACCGAGCACACGAGAGGTCCCTGCCTGTGCTCAGTCCCTGGGCATGTTCACCTTCACCTCGTTCAGGAGACCGTCAGGTCAGCCCTAGCGCCAGCTCTGGGTGCTGAGGGACCGCAGAGGAGCCGGGGGCTGGGGCAGGGGGTGTCTTCCTGTTGGTGCAGGTGGTGAGCAGGGTATCTGGCAGGTGCTGATGGCTCCAGGAAGATGATGCAGAAGTGGGGAAAGGGTGAGGGGCTGTCCTAGACTAGGTGGGGGTCCTTGTCTGCAGAGGTGACATTGAACAGGGTCCCAAAGGAGCCTAGGGAAGAGCATTTGCAGGAGACAGAAGAGCAAGGGTGTGTGAGACAGCAAGGAGGCCAGCACAGGGCAGGCAGCGAGGGGACAGGACGGGCTGTGGGCAGGGTGAGGGGTGCATGGGCCTCTGGGCTCAGAGGAGGGCCCTTCACTCCGAGTGGGCAAGACCCTGCAGGATGGGTCTGTGTGGGGGAAGCACTCGCAGGTGAGGGGAGCCGGGCCGAGAGCAGGCATGCGGAGGTCCTGAGGCCGTGCTGGGTGTCGGGCGTGCAGGTTGGCTGGGGAGAGGAGGACGACTATCTCGGACACTTTTAGAGCCTCCTTTGAAGAGAGTCCTTTTTATTTCTTTTTTTTTTTTCCACTTCCATTAAATTTTTTTTTTTCACACTGATCATCTGTGTGTATGAAGACTCCACTGGTGACTTTTGCAAGGTGGGACACATTCTACACTGCTAATGAAATTTCAAAGCATGTCATTGACTTCGGTTGTTTTTCAGCTGGTTGGGAGGTTAAGATGCTGAATAGTGGGCTCGGCGCCTGTGGCTCAGCGGGCTAAGGCACCAGCCACATACACCTGAGCTGGCGGGTTTGAATCCAGCCTGGGCCCACCAAACAACAATGACGGCTGCAACCAAAAGATGGCCAGGCGTTGTGGCGGGCTCCTGTAGTTCCAGCTACTTGGGAGGCGGAGGCAGGAGACTCGCTTGAGCCCAGGAATTGGAGGTTCCTGTGAGCTGTGATGCCACAGCACTCTACCCAGGGTGACAGCTTGAGGCTCTGTCTCAAAAAAAAAAAAAAAAGATGCTGAATAGTGTTTTATGAATGCTGCTCATCCTGCTTCCCAAAGAGGGGAAGGACAGCCCAGTTGTGCTCAGAGAAGTCTGAGCTGTAGCAGAGCAAGTCTACCCTGGGGCGGAGCAGTCAAAGGCACAAACTTAGTAGCATTTCAGGACACAGTTTGGAAGCAACTGCCCGTTGCTGTCAAGAGGTCACCTCTGCCCACTAGTGAGCGATGCTGGCAGACCCAGAGCAAGACCCCAGGGTCTTCTGGGTTTGGACTGGGAGCTCTCACGAACAGGAGCATCGTGTTGGAATTTGGGAGGGTGACAGTCTGCAGCTGGACATAAAGTTTGAGTTACTGGAGTGATTTTGGTGAGACAAGGTGCTTCCTTCAAAGTGAAATAGTGGATGGTCTAACTTAATTGTAGCCTGAACCGGCTAATACGTATGTTCTTGTCTGCCTGTACAAAAGGCACAAAGCCAGAAAGACAACTGAGGATTTCACATTTTGGACACTGTCCCTCTAACTCTGGAATGTTAATTCTGGGTAGTCTGTAACTGAAGGCCACATGCTCAGCCTGGGCATGGTTGGCTGTGCAGCTGTTGTACGCTCTGTGAGGTGTTTGCAGCATCTACCCCACTCCCAAGTCCTGACAATCAAAACATCTCCAGATTTTGCCAGGTCTTCCCTAGGGAAAAACTGTCCTCATCTGAGAACCAATGGGATAGATGTAAAAATGTGAGGGGCGGTCAGGGGAGTCCACTGCCCTGAGGTTTGAGATTTGCCCCTCCCTCTTTGGGTCAGCGCCAGGGCATGGGCAGAAGGACGGGTCAGGGTTGACTCCTACCAATTAGACTCATTACAACCAGCTCCTTCGGGAGTCAGGGATTCCCATTCCTCCCTGCCTGACTGCCTAGCTGGGTACCCAGGATGTGATTACTCACAGCTGAGGGGTGAATGGACATTACTGACAGCTCCCTGCATCTGTCACGGCTCAGGTGACCTGGTCAGTGTCCTCCGGCCTTGCGGACACAGGCACTCCAGTTCTTGTTTTCAGACTCCTCGTTGACTAAAACCTATTACCCTGGTCATCACCAACCCTGATTTCTTAATTCAGCAGGCTAGGGAACTGGCATTTTCCCTTCAGTCCCCAGGGGGCTGGCTGGTGAGCCACTCCCTACACAGTGGGGTCAGTGCGAGATCGTGTTTGGCGCTTGGCCAGACCCAGCCCCCGGTGAGCCCCAAGTGTGACTGTTTGACCTTCTCATGCTGAGTAAGCCACAGGCCCAGGTGGTGGCTTCTAGAAAGGCGGAGGCTGTCCACTCACCTTTGTACTGCCTTCCATCTCCTGACCTGAATGCTGGCTGGGAGTGAGGTCTATTCTACCTTTGGATATGGATCCTTTTACTCACAACTACTGGGGTATAATCTATGTCTTGATCTCTTTCAGGGCCAGTATGGAAATTACCAGCAATAAGGGACAAGCATCCTTGGTGGAGCCTGGGTGTCGCGTGTTCATCCGGGGGATGGACGGGCTGGTGGCAGTTCTGATGAATTGTGACATGTTGGTTACTCCTTCGCCCAATGCCACGTCTGCATGTGAAGCGTGCTCATTTTATGCTGGGTATGATGCGGAGTGCGCACTGCCGGCGCGAGGCGGCGCTTTGGTGGTGACACATTTGGTGCTGTGTATAGTACTGTATGTTGAAACGGTAGAGAGGCTGTACTGTTTTTGTTCCCCACTCTTCTTGATGTTTCTGGCTAGCTTTGGGGATCATTTTATCATCAGAGTATTCTGTGCCCAGTGATGGGACACATCTAGAAGACGCCGCAGTCTTCGTGTTCCTGTGAACAGACCCTGGTCCCCTCCCCACCACCACTTGTTACATTGTGGGTTGTACCTTACTCTTTCATTAGCTGCCTGGCAGCCTGACACACCTGCAGCCTCTTCCTGGGCCTCCATCGCATCTGGGAGGGCACCTTCTGTGTTTGGGTGGTTTCTGTTACTCGGTGAAAGCACGCAGGACAGGCCACAGGTGGTCTTTTCCAGAACTTGATCTTACCTCTGTCTCTTGCCAATTCCATTTATCCAAAAAGGTGTATGTTTTTGTATTAAAAAGTAAAGAGGGATCAAGGACTATAATCCAAATAAATAATGAATCTGCAAGAGCAGTGTACAATTAGCCTAACCCAGGAAGAGAGTATCTAAAAGAAAGAGGGGTGGTTCTCTGGGAACTGGGTTGTGATTGGGAATTACTCTGTCTTTGACCCTTGATTATCTGATGGTCATTTCTGGGATTTGAACATTTAATATGCCCAATCCTAAATGTATAGATAATTTAAAATATTGATACCAAGTTTTCCAAATAGTTGGCAAGTTGTTTATTTTATATTATTTCTTCCAGGACCTACTTGTTCAGATCTCCAAGCAAGCGTTCCTTTTCTTTTAGGGATATCTGAAATTCACATCTTACTTTTAAAAGGAACCCAAATAATTTTATTGTGTTCTTTCTAATGAAAAGCAAAGGTTTTATATAGAAAACTTCTAAGTAATTTTTACATTCCTAGGATATTTGATCCCATTTAAATTCTGTGCAAACATTAAAGACAGCTCAATTGTAAAAGTGTGGTCAAAGGGGAAAGTTCTGCACTTCCATTAATCAGTAGCATGGATATTCAATTAGCCTTTACTTGGATAATGATATTCATATTTACTATGAATCTTTTTTCAAAAAATCTTTGGATAAATCCAGACATATTTCCCAAAACTGCCAAGAAAATACAAAAATATCCAATACTTGTTATGTTACACCCGCTGCTGCTGTTTTTCTTTAATTGATAAATTTTATGTTTTAAAAGTTAAAAGTAATACTTTATCAGAGTTGAGTGTGTTAGAAGTTTTAAGGCCCTTTTAGGGGTTTTTTTTTTTTTTGAGACAGAGCCTCAAGCTGTCACCCTGGATAGAGTGCTGTGACATCACAGCTCATAGCAACCTCTAATCCCTGGGCTCAAGCGAGTCTCTTGCCTCCATCTCCCAAGTAGCTGGGACCACAGGCGCCCACCACAATGCCTGGCCATTTTGGGGGGTTGCAGCCGTCATTGTTGTTTGGCGGGCCCGGGCTGGATTCGAACCTGCCAGCTCAGGTGTACGTGGCTGGTCTCTTAGCCCATTGAGCCACAGGCACCGAGCCAACCTTTTAGGGGTTTTGCTTGATTTAATCTTGACAGCCCATAGGTGAATTGTGGAGGCAGCTGCTATTCCCATTCTACAGATGAAGAAGCAAGGCTCAGACTTCAGGACTTGCCTGTGCTGAGTACCAGGCCCATTCTGGGACATTCTCCCCTCCTGTAAGATAGATAGCACACAAAAATGAGGATAGAAGCGTTTATTTGGTAGGCATAAGGGTTTAAAAAAAACCCTTAACACTGGTAAGGGCTTAAAAAAAATATATGTATATATCTGTGTTACATTACTGCAATGAGAGTTCTTAATTGCTAAATGACAAAAGTATTAGCAATTTCATTTAGGGAGTCATCTCCCTTGATTTTGATCTCTTCCTTTCTGACAATTTTCATAGAACTAATTTGCAACTCAATTGGGGACTAAAAATTTCCCATTGAAAATGTTAAACATTTTAGATAACTGTGAAAATAGTTTATTTTTATTCCTTGCCAATCTGGGAATATGCCTTGTGTGTGTGTGTGTTTTTTTTTAAGTGCTGTATTAATAATTTTTTTTAAATGACATTTTAAAAACTTATCTCAGAACTTCAGTCTGAAATGTCTTACATTAAGAATATCTTGAATGTTGTGTAAATATTTTTAAAAGCACTTTGAGAAATAGTTTGTACATTTATTTCCTAATTTATACATGATTTTTGGTGTTAATATATTTAATGATTAATAACAATGTTTATTTAATGTGTTGTCCACTTTTATGTATTGTGGGGAAAAGTGATGCCAGCAATTCTTTTTCATTAACTGTATTATATTTTCTCTTCTGTAACTTGAATGTTGGGAAAGGCGTAGGCTAAAGTGGATTGTTAGTGCAGTGTGGTTGTGGTGCTTTCTGTTTTCTGACTGCCTCTACCAAAGGCTGGTGAAGACGCAGGGAAGATTTGGAGAAATGATGCTCATTCTTCCTCCTATTGTTCCCCAACATCTGGCAGGTTTTGAACTTGAAAAGCAATGACCACAGTTTTCACAAGTGCTGACAAATTTACATTGGTACGCAAAAGCTCATCATCCATTAGAGTTAGTTGAATAAATGGTACTTATCATATTACAAAATACATCGGAATTCACACAGAGTCTTTAATAATGGAATCAAGGTAGGCAAGATCCCCTAAGATCTGAAAGGAAACCTTTAAATTCTCATACAGTTGGAGTGTAGGTAAGCCTCTGATTTCATCCGTTTTTATATGCATAGGCTTGAACATCTGGGCATCCCTTCAAAACTGTAAAAGAAGACTGTTTCCATTTCCACTTAAATATTTTTTAGCCATTACTTCATTTCTATTTATTGAACTGAGCAAATTAGTATCGTTATTTGTGAGTACTTTTTTTTAAAACATCCTTATTGGTTAGTTTTTTTTTTTTTCAGTCCAAGTTTGGCCTATAAATTGTTTATGCTTTGGTGTAATCTCTTAATAAACTTGTTCTTCAGAAATTATCCTATAAAATGAGTTTTCATGAGATTATTGAGATTCAATGTGTCAATGGAAAATAACTCCAACTGTACACAATAATGGGGTTTATTACACATAAAGTCATAAATCAATACATGGAAGGGTACACTGGTTTGCCTAAATGGTGAGAATGCCTTAAAGCAGGAGATTACAGGTTATAGGTGGTTTAAAGATTCTTTGATTTGGAATTGGTTAAAGAGGTGAAGCTGTTAGCTGGGTGTTGTGGTGGGCACCTTGTAGTCTCAGCTACTAGGGAGGCAGAGGCAGGAAGATGGCTTCAGAGTTTGAGGTTGCTGTGAGCTATGATGGACACCGAGTGAGACACTGTCTCAAAAGAAAAGAAAAACAAATGAAGCTTTGTCTAAGGGCATGGAATGTTTTTAGTTAAGGCAAGAAAACCTGCTAATGAGAGACCAGGAACTCGCCTCGCACCCAGGGTCAGGACCTGCTAAGTGGACCCCGCAGGTGTGGGTCAGGCTTTGCCTCGCACGTCCTCAGGACAGGTCATGAGCGACAGAGGACGTGTCCAGGAGGGCGGGGCACGCCCGGGCGAGTCTGACCCCCTTGTCCTGGCCAGTACCCGTCCTAGGGCACTTACGCGTCTCCCTGGCCAGGCGGGGGGCTCCGTTCAGTCCCCTGGGGGTTAGGATTTTACTTTAGTTCGCAAAGGTGATTTATTTGCAGACTCGCCTTCCCAGGAGCACCGCCCTCCAAGAAGCCCGGTCCCCGGCAGTACGCGCAGGGGCGCGGGGAGGGACGGTGCTCGGGCCGCTCCTCTTTGGGGACAGCGGACCCGGACCCGCAGCGGGCCGCGACTTCCGCTCATGCGCAATGGGAGGCGCGCGCAGAGCCCGGGGCGGGGCCGGAAACGCCCCGGAAGTGGTCGGCGGCGTCCGATGCCCCGGAAGCGGAGCGGTTCTCGGAGCCGGTGAGTGCGGGCGCGGGGCGCGGCGGGGCGGGGCGCCTCTTCTGTCCCCGGTCCCGTGGTCGCCCTGACTGAGCTCCGACGCGGCACGGGCCGAGAATTCGCGTTCAGACGCCGGAGCTGTGAACTCCAGGGAAGTCTTACCTCGGGGACCCCAGAAATCCCCCCGGCCTGAGCTGCTGGCCTGGACGGTCAGCCCCGCCCGGGACGGCCTCCGTCGCTGCTGGGCGGCCGCACCTTGTCCCCGAGTCGCAGTGAAGACACGCCGAGCCCGTTTAGACGAAGCTTCATTTCTTTAACCAGTTTCAAATCAAAGAATCTTCGCACCCACTTGCACCCTGTAACGCCCTGCTTTGAGATCCAGGCTGCCCTCCCACACCCCGACTGGGGCCTTGGGGGGCTTGGTGTGTCCTTCCTGCCTGCAACCCGGACAGTGCCCTGCGCCCACTTCTCAAGGCCTCTAGTGAATGTATTGTTTTCCAGGTAGTTCGCTTATCTGTGGTTGAATTTTGCTGAGTAAGACTGGGTTTGTTACCAATTCTGTTCATGTTTTGTTTTTTTTTCTTTTTAAACTGAAGACACGAGAGTCATTCACAGAGATCTGTAGGTAGGAATTAGAAGATTTCCATTTGGGAGATGTTATTCTTTTGTTAAGGAAAGGGGAACAGAGAACTTAATTCTTTCAAATGCCAGTTCATTCTCAGGCACATCTGTTTTAGCAAAGAGAACTTATCAAAAGTTGCAGAGCAGAAAATTCGTTCCATTTAAATTTGTGCTTGCCTCGGTTTCCTTGGAAAGCCTTGGTGTGTGCATGCTGCAGTGTGAAGACTTGCTGTAGAATTACAGGCATGAGCAATGTGTGAGAGAGACCAGGGGAGAGGACTGTGTGACTTTGGGCAAGTGACTAACCTCTCTGAGACTCAACCCCACACACATATGCTTTTGAGGAGGGTTTATAAAGGGACTGTTTGCAAAGGTCGAGTGTACAGACAGCACACATTTGGCAGTGTTTCTTTCCCTGGACTTCACAAAATAAAGGGCTGCTGCAGATCCAGGAGTAGAGAGGCTCCCTGACTCGACCGACCTTTGACCTCCAGTCTGGGGATCTGAGGGCAGGAAAGCAAATGTTCCAGCTTCCTGCTCCCGTGGGACGGGCTCAGCAGCCTGGTAAAGCAAGTGGAAGGCACCAGGATGCACAGTGTTAGTTAGCCCTCACATACAAGGAACACACTTTAAAAACTATATGGAAGTTTTGGAAGAGGTTCCTGGCAGTGATATCTGGACACATAGACACTGAGCTTAACATTTATGGAGCAATAGCAGTGATATCTCAGGTGAGCCTTTCTGGTTCACTGAATGCCTTTCCAGGCATTTTTAAAAGCTCTGTGCTGGACTCGGCGCCTGTGGCTCAGCGGGCTAAGACGCCAGCCACGTACACCTGAGCTGGCAGCTTCAAATCCAGCCCGGGCCTGCCAAACAACGACGACAGTTGCAACCAAAAAACGGCCGGGCGTTGTGGCAGGCGCCTGTAGTCCCAGCTACTGGGGAGGCGGAGGCAGGAGACTCGCTTGAGCCCAGGAATTGGAGGTTGCTGTGAGCTGTGATGCCACAGCACTCTATCCAGGGTGACAGCTTGAGGCTCTGTCTCAAAACAACAACAAAAAAGCTCTGCCCTGTAGGCACAAAACATCTCA
>CAUYON010115514.1:0-60094 GCA_963573935.1 Arctocebus calabarensis | reverse complement strand
GGAAAAGACTCCCTATTTAACAAATGGTGCTGGGAAACCTGGCTGGTGACCTGTAGAAGACTGAAATTGAACCCACACCTTTCACCACTAACAAAGATAGACTCACACTGGATTAAAGATTTAAACATAAGACATGAAACTATAAACATAACTTTTATATGCATTGAGAAACCAGAAAATTTGTGTGACTCGCTGTATTGAAATATTCACTTTACTTCAGTGATCTAGACCAGGCTTGCTATTTCTCTGAGGTGTGCCTGCAATTTGTAATGTCATGATAAAGGAGTGATGGGTCTGTGGATAGAGACAACCTGTCCCATAAATATCAGGTGCTCTTGGTGAGAGCAGAGCTAGGGCACTGTGTCCCCTGGTTCTCTCTAGGGCTGTCTGGATAACCGGAAGCACACTGCATCCTGGCTATCGCTGGAACCAATTGGAATCTCCAATTGGAATTGGTTCACCAATTGGAATCTCTGTAACTCCTCATCATTCTCAACTCTTCTGGGGGCCTTCAGGCTACTGTGACAATACCCCCATTTTCTCCCCTGCCCCTGAGTCCCATAGTCTTCCCAGGATGGTGAGACCTGTGCACCTGACTCCTCCCTGAGAGAAGGACCCTTCTTTCAGGCTCCCCAGCTGTGGAGAAAAGAGGGTACAAAGACTTGCTGTGTTCTGCATATAGATGGCAGTTAAGTCTGCTTTTTGGTGTGAGGGTCCATCAACTTAGCAGGCAAACAACTTGCCTTAGTTTCACTTTGGGAAATATGAACTCAGTTTTTGACCAGGATTAAACCTTTTGGATGCATTATAGGTAGGGATGTATGATGATGAGTGGAAAGAGGAGAGGGGTGAGAATAAGCATTATATTTTATTTTCTCATTCAACAAGCATGCATCTATTGAGCATCCAGTTTGCACAGCAACTGAGTGTCAGAGAGGGTGTCCAACCCAGCTTCCTCTAGACACTGCCACTGTGCTCCAGCCACTGGGAAGAATGCCCACCCTCCTGGGGCAGTTATGAAACATGGAGATATGATCTGGATGGCTGTACCCAATGCCTGGTGTGCAGGAGCTCAGTGTATGGTAACTTCTTTCTTTCTCTGAGAAAAACAGAAATCTCAAAAGGAAGTAAAAATCTGTTGCCTTGGAGAAGTTTGAGAAGAAACCAGAAAGTGTGTGGGAAGGAATTTGCTCAGCCTGGGCTGCCACGCTGGTTTTGGTGGGCTCCACCTCTCAGTGTCCTGTGGCTGATGGGGGCATTTCCCCCCCGCCCCCCGCTCCAGGTTCTGTTCCCTCACTTCACCCACACGGAACAGCAGTCCTCATGGGCAGACGGGCTGGAGAGGTAGCATCTTTCCGTGGTGAACTTTGGTACACTCAGCCTCATCTTTCAGTTACTGAGACTATGCTATAGTAAAGGACTGCAAATCTGACAGATTGAATATCATCTTGGAGGCTGCACTTGTCATAGTTCTTACAGTTTGGATTGATTTGGGGAAAAAAAAAGGGAGTGAGGCTTTATATAAAAAAACATGATTTTTATATGAGTAGTCATCACAGAACAGCATTATATTGTATTCATCTCCCTGTGCAGAAATGATGCTAGCAAACACCCTTCCTTTATTTCCCTGAGTAAAAGAAGCCTTTTGTGGTTTAATAAGCTAAAGGGAACACACACAATGGAAGAAACAAATGAAGAAGGGACAAAGTACTGGCCTGCCCCTTCTTCCTTCCTGCTCCCAGGAGCAGCCCAGTGTCAGACAGGTTTAGCCTGGAGATTTGGCTTTCTCCTGGGGACAAGTCACTTCATGACCCTGAGCCTCAGTCCCTCATTTGTAAGAGGAGCCTCTGGTTACCTACTGCTGTGCAGCAAGCCACCCATCCTTGGTGGTGTGAGGCATCAACATTCATCTGCTGTGATCTGTCCTGTCTCTTGGCTCAGTTGGGTGGTTCTCAGGCGGGTTCTTTCTTAGGATTTCAGTCGGTGGTGGCTGGGCTGAAGCCATCCGAAAGCTTCATTGCTGCTGGCTGGGGTTTCAATAGGGACTGTCAATGGGGACATCTATACACGACCTTCTCAGGTCCCCTGGGCTTTCTTTCGTCATGCTGGCTGATACTCACTGAGGCCATCCAGGTTCATGAAGAGGAGACATAGCCTGTAGCTCTTACTTGGGGACACACTAAGTCTCTGGGATGGGATAGAACTCTTCCTAGAAAATATAGTCTACCACTATCAGCATAATACTAATTGGTGTTTGCATCAGTGTAAAAATAAATACAATAAAATGTTGAATAATGTTGACAGTGAGGCATAGGGAAGAGTTGGAAATTTGGAGTCTGAATGGCTTGGATTCCAATTCTGATTCTGCTGCTTCCCAGCTGTGGGACAAGCAGATGTGTTCTGGAGGATTCTGTCAGTCAGGGTCTGATGGAATATAAGGCTGGGAGTGGGGGGAACCTTTCCCTTCAGATGTTTATCTTTTTGACTTTCTCCCTTTTTACCACCTCTGGTAGGCTGCTGCTGATTTGTACAGCGTTTGATGACGACTTTCCTACACTCAGCCTTACCTTTTATTGGGGATTATTATGATTATAATGAAAGGCTGAATTCATTAGATTTAAATCGCAGTTCTTTGATTTGAGCAGATTGAGGAGTTTGCTTATTCGTAAACTCTCTCTTTCTGGGTCTTGGTGAAGACTGAGTAAAATAACAAGCATGAGCTCCAGAGTGTAGAAAGCATTGTGGCTTATGGGCTCCGTGTGGACTTTGGGGTGAGAGGACTGGGGTTTGGATCCTAGTCTGGTCATTCATTAACTGGGGAACCTTGGATAAGTCAGGGCCCATTCCCAAGCCTGTTTTCATATCTCTGAAATGGGATACTGCTTAGGGTCACCAGGTTGCATGCTGCTAGGGCAGCCTCTCATGGCATGCTCTGTGTGAGTGTCACCCTGGAGGTGTGCGGACAGTCTGCATGGCTCCTGTGACCTCTGCTATGTACAGCTGTTGTGTGGGCTAGAGGAGGTCTGGCAGGATGGGCTGAAAAGATTCTTAGGGAAGGTCTGTGTCCACCCCATTTTCTCTGAACCTCAGTGGGATGCAATGGGATGTCTGCAATTTTACAGAGAGGTCCTTCTCCTTCCAGGTCCACTAGGTCCAAGTAGTCCTTCTGACCTCATCCCTGGGGGTTGCAAAGTGTGCTGGGTTTCTGGCACTCTTACTTTAAGCAGTGTGGTGGGAGGTCAAGGGTTCCTTCACTGAGGTTTACATCTGCATGGAAAAGTCAGTAAAGACACTGGTGCAATTGGTTGCTTTGGCTTTCTGATGAGTCCAGGATGTTCTCGGCCACTTGGTTCACTTATGATGTACTTGCCCTTTTGTACCAAGGAGTGAAGTGATAAGGTCTGTGGACGGAATTCAGGCAAACCTGGATATGAATTCCTGTCACTTATATCCACACTTACTGGCCAAGGGACCTTTGCCCATTTCCTCTGAGTCTTGCTTTCTTTATCTATAAAATGGCTCCGATGACACCCTCCCCTTAGGCTGGATGTATGAGTTAGATGAGAGAAAGCTCATTCAATTGAGTTTTAAACAGTATTGCTGAGCACCCAGGTGCTATTCTAGGAGTTGGGATGTAAACAAACAGGCAGAGTCTGGGTGCTTGGGAGGCAGAAGCTGACCGCAGCTGAGTGAAAAGTCAGACGGTGATGCTGTGTGCGGAACCCCTGTCTTGGGTGGGTTAGGCAGGAGAGAGGAAGGACACAAGAGCACACAGGTGGCTGTCTGTGGGAACTTCAGCAGGTGGCAGAAAGGACCCTAGGAAGGCCTCACATGAGAGGGAAGAGGTGCCAGGAGGCAGGGGCTGTCTGGGGCCTGCAAAGTCAAGTGGAAGGAGAGGAAGGGTCAGACATGCTGGCCTCGCAGGCTGTCCCAAATAAGTGATTTTGAAACTCTTGAGCCGGGAAGCTCAGGGGGATTCAAGGGATGCCCTGCCCTCTCTTAGTATTTAGCACTTGTTAATACTCCTTGAAGGAATGTACATTAGTATTTGTAAATAACCTTTTAAAAAACTTTGCAGTGTTCCTGATCCAATAAGAACAAAAAAGCCTACTCTCAAGTGTAAAAAAGTTCATATCCTTGCATCTACCTGATGAGTTTCGAAGTGGTACATGTTTCCAGTGTTATGCTTCATACATTGGCTCTAATGATCCTCATGACAACCCGTTGTTACCATGCGCATTGGACGGATGAACACACTGAGACCCAGATAGGTGCATGGACATGGTCAAGGTCACATGCCTTGCAAAAGAAGGTTTACCTAACTCCATGTTGTTCCCTCAACCCTGGCTGATGATGTTTGATAGCATCAGCCTCCTTGCCTCTGCGGGCAGGATCAATTTCCATTGCTGATGCCATTGTGTGAGATGTGGGCTTCTCCATCACCGGCCAGGCTTGACGGAGCTCAGTGGATGTCTTTTAGCGATGATGGACATAATTAATTTAGAAGAGAAGATGCCTTGTTGCTGCTGGTGTCAAATAAAAATGAAAAGGGAAGACAGGTTGCTCACTAGCTTTGAACAAGACAAGGAGCTCAGTCAGAGTTGGAGGGTCG
This sequence comes from Arctocebus calabarensis, assembly GCA_963573935.1. Lineage (NCBI taxonomy): Eukaryota > Metazoa > Chordata > Mammalia > Primates > Lorisidae > Arctocebus > Arctocebus calabarensis. Next base: position 55,482 of record CAUYON010115514.1, on the reverse strand, counting down.
AGTATTCTTGGGAGGGAGGACCCCAACTGAGGGCTTGCCTGGCTCTTAGGAATGTCTCAAATGCATATTGTTCTAAGCAGCCAGCAATGATGACAGCAGGGGAGGGGGGCAAAGCAGAATGGGTGGCTAAAACCAGGCAGGTAAAGATATTTTCTAGAATACATCATTGAGTGGCATGCTATTTGCTGGTTCCCAAACTTTAGCATCTCTATAAATCATCTACAAGGCACTCATAAAAAGTCCAGATTCCTCGGCCAGAAGTTCAAATTTAGTTTCTCTAGAGTGGGTCCTGGGGTCTTGATTTTTAACTTTTCCAATCAGAAGAAAAATGAGATATCAGGGGTCTTGATTTTTAACAGTCATTCCACCTGGGTCTCGTGCAGGTTTGAGAAACACTGGCCCAAAGGTTAGAGCATGAGCTCTGGAGTTGAGTTTTTCAGTTGTGGTTTTGAAACCAGTATAACCCAACACCAGGGATCAAGCCTCCTTGATATTCACTCCCCCCTGCTGTGAAATGAGCTATAATAATATTCACCTCAGAGGACTGTGGGGAATGTGCAGGGCCATGCACAGAAAGCTGCTTTAGTTCTGCATTTATAGGTTGCAAGGGATGGTAGACTCAGCCCCAAGTAGAGGACTAGTTGGTGATCCTTGAACACCAGGTGCATGGGGTTCAGAATCTGGCAGACACCAGCTTCATCAGCCCTTCAAGATTCAACTCAGACATCCTCTCTCAAAAAGCTTCCTGATGGCTTTCTATTCTGAGCTCCCTCTGCCTTCTGCATTCCTCTCTATCAAAGTATCTCTCCCATTGCATTAAAATAGTCTGCTTGTGTATTCCTCTCTCTGTATTGGACTGTGACCTCTTTGGTGGTAATGTCTTGCTCATTGTCTATCTTTAGCACCCAGCACACGAGACATTTTTGCATAGTTTTTCTCAAAATATTGAAGCAACTTTGCATTGCTTTTGACTTCCCTTCATGTAGCATTTTTCCATGGTCCAAAGTCTTTGTTGTTATCATTTTTTAGGGCTGTCTAATATTCTGTGGAAGTGTTGCAGTCTGCATGTTTAAACAATTCCCTTGTCAAGAGTCTTCTTTTTTGCCATTGTAAATAATGCTGAGTTGAATATCTTTGTGCCCCTGGTTTGTGTAGTGAGCTCATGCAAATTGACTAGAAAACCATCAGGCTCTAAGAGTAAACAACTTTAATTAGATAATTCTAACAAGATGGGATACAATCCCCACGTACAAAAAACTGGTCAACCTCTCTAAATACAAAATGCAAAATAAAATTATGCCCGATAACTTAACCATTAAATTAGCAAAATAAAAAGAATGATATTGTCAAGCACCAATGATGGCATGATGAATTAGTTGTATTTGTTTAAGCATTGTCTTTAGCAGTGGAAATTAGCATAATTTGACAATGGGTTTAAAAATTTGTAATCCCCCCTCATCCTGGAATACTATTTTAAAGAAGAAACTTCTTGTACAAATTGGATGAAATCACAAATCTGTAAGTGGTTATTCTTTTGCACCATGAAATCATCTCCGGTGTAGAGAAAGCAGCTGCTGTGTGATTTCTGGCATGGCGTGGGGTGGGCTCCAGACTGGAGGGAGGAGGCAGAGTAGGCTCCATGAAGATGCAATTCTTGCTTGACCTTAGGCTGATAGGGTCAATAGCCGCTTGTCCAACAAGTGGGGAAGTGGAATGGGGTAGGTCAGGCAACCCAGTGTTTGTGAATGTGTGTGTGTCTGTGTGAATGTGTCTGCAGAGGAAGGAATGAGTATCTGGCTATGTCAACACGAGAGGCTGGACGAATTGCACATCATTAACTGCCTTCTATACTATGCCAGAGTCTCCCTTGAAAGTGGCGAGGTGTCGCTGAATCAGAGAAGTAACACAGATTTGGAGTTTAGAAAGATCTCACTGGCTGCTGGGTTTAGGGCAGAGGCAGGGAGGCCAGGTAGGAGGATGTGACAATAGCCTAGGAGAGAAATATTGAAAGTGAGTCCATGTGAAAGCAGAGCATGGGGAGAGAAGCAAGTGGATTGCAAAATTTTAGGAGTTCACCTTGACTTTTTTATATGACTCTTCTCCAGGCACCTGCCCTGGAACAGGTGCCACTTCACTGTGCCCCTTCCTGGAACACAAGGTCTCCTGGAAGTCTGTGCTGCCCCCTCAGCTCCCTCAGCTCCTGCAAGTTGCAAACCCTGGTAATTGCATGTTGGCTAATTGCATAATGCAGTTATCTGCCTAGTGAATTGAGGCCCAAATGTTGCTCTTTGCAGGGTAATTATGCTGGATAAGTGAATGGCTGGAATATTTACAAGATTTTGTCCCTTGGTCGATTTCCTTTCTCAGAAGACAGCCGCTGTGTGGGGTAAAACATAAGACAGAAAATATCTCTGGGGCTTGTGCAACATGGCGACAGGAAAGCTTGTGGTGTTTGAGAGAGGAACATGCAAAATATTAAGTTTGGGTAAAAAAGAGCATACAACTGTTCCATCCTTGAAATGCATATGTTCTGCCTGATGATTGGCAGGGCCGGATTCGGCTCTTGCCTGTTTCCAGCCAAAGAGTGCTTCACACTGCCAGCACTGGCACACGAGGTTGGGCATTGGTTTGCACTCTGCTCCCAAGGTGTGTGGCTAGGTGCTGGGGTTCTGCTGTACTGGGTTTGGATTTTGATGCACCCTTGTTTGTTACCTTGACTGGGTGATTTCAATAATCCAGGCCTCAGTTTCCTCATCTGTAAAGTGGGGAGATGTGGGGCGGCTCAGAGGCTTGGCAGGTGAAGAGCCCCATATAAAGTGTGGGCCTGCGATATGTGCTTCTTCCCCTTTTGTCCCACAGCTCTAAAGTGGGCATTGGGAGGCTTCCTGGGGAGCCCAGGCACCCTGATTAGGGTTACCCCTTTCAGTATCCTCCCCAGTAGCACAACTCAGCCACATTCATCAGGCCATGGTTCATCAGAGGTGGGATGGGCAGAAGGTGGGAGGGAAAGAACTTTGTTGAAGACTCTGCCTTCTTCCTAGAAAAAAGGAGATAAAAGGGGGTTTGCTTTTCCTATTAAGTGCCAAGCACTGTGGGAGAAAATGTTTTTAAGTTACATGTAAGCCTTGAAAAGTGTTTCCATCTCCATTCTTTGCAGGAGGCCTTTAAGGCTCAGAGAAGTAACATTCTTTGAACAGCTCACAAATGCAGGAATGGAGTTTGTCCCAATGGCTTGCTTCCTGGTTTTTGGAAAATGGTCCATCTTAGGCCTTGATGTCCTTGCTGCCATCTTCTTATGAATGATGGAGCCTGGTGCAGTGGACAGAGTCCAGAGGTGTTAGAGGTGGGGTCTCTGCCTGTCTCCTCCTGAAAAGCTGCATGACATGGGCAATTAGTGCCTCTCATGGAACCTTCATGAGGTGGTAGGGGTCCTGAGGTGAGAAGATAGGCCCCCCTGCCCCCGAGCTCAGGGAAAACCCAGACACATGCCCTAACTGCTCTGCTGGGACATGGGTTATAGCTAGGGCAACCTAGCCAGAGTTTGCTGAGGACGCACCCCATTCCAATAGAGTTCTCAGCACAGTAGCTTATGCTTGAAGCAGGCAGATGACTGCAGTGCAGTGGGTATTTGGAAATACCATACACAAATTCAGGCTCTTTGATGTCCCCAGTTCTGATCACCTGCCTTCCTAGCCAACAAATTTAGCCTTATCAACTTTCAGCATTTCTTGGTCACTACCTGACCGATGCTTTCCTGTGAGGTTTGATTTTGCAATTTTGGCTGCACACTGTGGCTGAAACTCCTTCCAGGTGCCCGGCCCCAATCTCCCTCGGGCCACCTGCACTGCCCAGGCCTGTGAGGCTGCATCTGTCCACAGGCAGGGCCTAGGTGGGCATAGGGTAAGGACCCTGTCTCATTCACTGTCCCCTGCTCAGTGCCTAGTGCAGGCCCTGGGGCACAGAGGGCCTCCAGGAGGGCTTTACTGAGTAATGATTCCTGCCGTCAGTAGCATCCTTTGCTCTGAGTGCCCAGCCCTGAGAGGTAAGAATGAATGAACTTGAACAGAGCATGAATATGTCCACTCCTACTTATCTCCCCCAAACAACCAAACATATTTTTTTGAGAGCAGTATGGAAATTCCTGAGGTTGACTAGTTAAAAAAAGGGATGGTTGAATGGTTGAGATCCATTATGTGGAATGTCATAAAACGTTGGCATTTTAAGCCCCAAAAGACTAAATGTACCAAATGTGGTCTGAAGGTATATTAAGTGATAGACTAGCGCATACATAAAGTCAAAAGTTTAGGAAGAGTTTAGGAGAACTTGAAATTGAAAAACTCTACCCATGGATGTTGTGTGTGTGTGAACACAGGTTAAAAATCTTGCATTGGCTGACCTACGGCAGCTGGGTGCACAGTAGGTGCTCAACAATTGCTCTTGGCCTAGAGAGAATGACACTCCCAGCTTCATGTTCCATTTCTTTTTGCCAGGGTATATTATTTGAAAATTGCTGGCTTGCAGAGAGAAAAAGCCTCAATTATCAAGTTGACTTGGCACAAAAATCTAACACTTTGACCAGTTTGCTCAACAGTATCATTTTCTCAGATGCAGCCCTCAGAGGGGAGTTGGCATTCAAACATGAGAGGTGTGTTAGTTAGTGGGGTTTCCATAACCAAGGACTTTAAATGGGGGGGGGAGGCTTAAACCACAGAAAAGCACTGAGTTGCTCTTATGGAGTCTGGATGTTCACGATCAAGATGTTGTCAGAGTTGGTTCCTTCTAGGGGATTACGGGGACCTGTTCCAGGCTTTTCTTCTTGGCTTGTAGATGGCTGTCCTCATCTTCACGTGGTGTTCTCCTGTACATGCATCTGTCTGCAAATTTTCCTTTTGTAGAAAGACAACACAGCAGAGTTTTTATTCCTACTTTGTGGTTGAAGAAACTGAGGCTCAGAAAAGTTGACTGTGTAAGTTCCCCAGCCAGGAAGTGGCAGAGCTGGTCTTTGAATCACGAGGAAGAGTAGGATGGCCAACAGCAACACAAACAGAAAACCTTCACTGGGAGTTTGTCGTGTGTCCGAAGCACTCCCTCATATAATGCTTCCAACAGGCTTATCAGGAGGGCATGATACTCTGCCCGAACTAAAGATGGGGCAACAGAGGCCCAGAGAGGTTAAGGAACTCACCTCAGGTGACACAGGTAGAAGGAGGAGGAGTTGTAACTTGTGCCCAGGCCTTTCTGCTTCTAACACTCAGTCACCACCCTTCCCTTATACCACAACAGTCATTTTATGCTTTCTCCGATTTGTGGATAAAGAATCTCTATTGTCTGTCCCCAGACTTTTATAAAATGTCAGTTCCATTCTGGATGTCCTGCCAAGTGCACAGGGACATGAAGAATGCCTGACACAGACAGTGCAGGGAACATTCGGCTGCCTCGTGCTGGGCTGGTTTCAATGTCCAGGGCTTTGGGCGCATCTTCTCATCTTCTTTTTTCATCTGGCTTGGCCGGTAGGAGTGGAGGCGGGTGGTAAACCATGAACTCTGCTGTCCCTGATAGTGGGGACCGGCCGTCCACATGAGCAATACTACTGCGGGTGAAGGGAGGGTCTCTAGTGTCTGCCCCCCACACGGGTCACTGCTGCTGGCTGGTGAAGGAGGAGGATGGAGCCTTGGAGAGGCTGGATTCCAGAGCCTTTTCTTCTCCATCTCAGGAGAATCCAAAAGTATCACAGGGCACCCGGCAGGTGGCCAGTGAAAGAAGAGTTTTATAGAAAGTTCCCCTATGTTCTGGAAGACCCTGAAGGATAAAGAGGCCTAGGGAGGCTGAGCAGGTGGGGCAGGGCTGAGTGGGCTGGGTTAAGCTGAGCTGAGCCAAACTAGGCTGGGTGCTGCTGGGTGGGATGGGGCAGGGCTGGGTGGGGGGTGGGGGGTGGGGTGAGGTGGGCAAGGTAGAGCTGAAGCGGACTGGGCTAAACTGGGCTGAGCATAGCTGGACTGAGCTGGTAGAGACAGGGCGCTGCGGCGATCCAAATCCCACTTCCACCCAGCTGGGTCTGCTCTGAGTCAGAGGTGGGTGCCTGTTAAGGGGGGTGGTGGTCTATGCCGAGGGTCTGTGTAAGGGGATGGGAAAGAGCACCAGCCTTGGAGGCAGAGACACCAGGGCCTGAGCAAGTCACTTTCTTGCTCAGAGCCTCAGCCTACCCGTCTGTGTAATAGGTGTGATGACACACCCCTCACAGAGTGGTAGGGAAGGTGGGGAGCAGGAAATGCACAGGTCAGAGCCTGGTATACAGTAAGCGCCAGTGGTCTCTGTCCATTTTTGTAAGTGGCCACAGACTCAGACTGCTTTGCGACATCCCCTGGCCCAGGGAGAGCCCCGGCAGGTGGCCCCTGGGACCAGCCTCTCCTCCCGAGGCCCTGAGTGTTTCCAGACTCTGGAATGAGGCTCCCACAGCCGGCAGGTAGCATCGCCTGCGTGGGCTGCGCCCTTGGCTGCTGGAGCGCTGGGGACAAAGCCCCATTATGCAGGGCGCTCACAATCCCGCCTGCAGTGTGTGAACCTGCCGACCCGCCTGCCCGGCCCATGGGGGCTGGCACCGCTCTGCCCAGCATTGCTCCCACAGTGCGCGGGAGGTCACCTGGGGTGATGCCGCCCAGGGGCATCTTTCGTGGGTGCGGATGATGAGCTCGCTTTTGCTTGGGATGGGAACAGCTGCTCTCCAGCGCTGTCTCTGCCAGGGTTCTGGTCACAGGCTGCACCCGGAGGGAATCCAAGGAAGGGTGCCCAGGGTCTGCTGGGCATCAGAGTGGGAGGCCAGGGCCTAGGGTTTCTTTTGACATGGAGTAGGTGTTTAATTGGAGGATGCTCGATTTGTCAGGTGGCAGGGGTGGGTCACATCCATTCATTCAATTGGTAAATATTTGTTGAGAGCTCACATGGGCCAAGCACTGTGGATGTAGCAAGAACAGATAAGAATCTATTCTCATGGAGCAGACTTGTAGAAGACTTTGTCTGGCCTTTTGTGGCTTTCCAGCACTATAAAATGATTCATGTGTCCCTCCAACACTTACTGAGCCCAGAGTGACCTTCATTCATTTATTCATCCATCCATCCCTTCATTCAACAATGTTTATGGAGCAGCCCCTACAAACGTGTGCACCCCGTGTTTGCCGTTAGATGTCTCAGCTTTGATTGCCCAGAAACAAATCCAGAGAAAAGGACTCCTGTGTTTAGTGATTTATTAAGGAAGCTCCCAGAAGAAACCATAGGAGGTGCCCCCGTGGGTGCAGTGAGTGCAGGAGGGTAGGTGCAGACAGACACATACACACTCACGCACACACATGCAGAAACTCAAGGCTGGGCGGGGATTGGAATCTAGGTCTAGTATTTTACAACCTGGTCTGTTTCATTTTTACTTTTTCCAGCCAATAGGAAAAATTGTTTGGGGATGAACGTTGTTCTGGTAGTTGTATTGGCCAGCTCCTTTGGTTTTCAGATGTGGCAACTGTGACCCAGAGAGGGGTGATGGCTTACCAGCGTCACACAGCAGCTTGGCACGAGAGTCAGGATTACAGCCTGGCCTCAGAGCCACAGCTCCAGACTTGCCAAATCTCAGTTCCTGCTGACTCTTGCATCATGAGGTTTGCAGTACAGACAGGACAGGCTGTGTCCTTCCTGGACAGTGCTTTGAGGTCACTCAGAAGACAAGAATGTAAGGAAGACTAGTAGGACAATAAGACAGCACCTTGTCTGTCACCTGCAGCAAAACAGTGGAGATTCGCCCAGGTAAGAGCAGGTCATTTTGGTATGGGGGAGTTACAAAGTGCATTTCATCAATTTTGACTAGTCAATTGTTGTATGCACGCTGGTCCACTACCCCAGGTTTGCAGGAGAACACTCTTTTCGGGCCCCTTCATCCCCCATCCCACTCTTTTTAGAGGTGAGGAGTAAAGATCATTTGAAAGAAACCTTAGCTACAAAATAAGTTTATGCTCCTCAGCTTTGCCTGGGGTGCATTTCTTATCTGTGAGTAATAGGTTTTTCACAATCCACCTTTTATATTCATTTCAATAATGCACCTTGGTAAGCCAAGGTTTTCTTAAAGGAGAAGGCCCTATTTATTTCCTGCTTGGCTTTGGGAGTGATGCCACTTAGCTAAGAGCCTGGGTAAATATCGGAAGATTCATCCTCCAATCCACTCTCCTGTTCCTAAAATATTAAACCAAGAAGATGTTCCTTTAATGTAGAACAGAAGACCAAACAGAACAAAAAATATTAGTCTCCAAAGATTTCAAAGCAATTTGGGGTTAAAAGGGATTTTGGAGGTGAAAGATGAAAGCCCCAAACAGCCAAATACTATATATATATATTGTGTATTTTAGTTATAGCTGCTGTCCAGTGATTCTGGAAGAAGTGTTCACAAGGGCTAGCCAGCGCAGCTGGCTGGTGGGAGACTTATTCCTACCACAATATGTTGAGATTCTGACTGTCCCTCCATCTCATAATCCTTTTGGTAATTCCGGCATCCCTCTGCATCCTTTTTCAGATGGCTAGGGCATTTTCTGATCTTCTACACATGCTGATAAAGAGAAAGTACCCCTTAATCAAGGTGAAATTAACCTCTATTAAAGTAGTCTATAGGGACTTTATATTCATTGTTGTAATTCATTAATAAGAGATAGTTATTTATTTACTTATCCATTTCTAGGCTTATAGAAAACAAAGGCTCAGAAAGACACAGCTGTTGACTCAAAGTCACATCTCAGGATGGCAAGTGATGGAGTCAGGACATGAACTTACCCCTGAAATTCCTCTTTCCCTTACCATAGTAAAGCAGGAAGACCACGGTCTCACAGTCAGTTTCCCACAAAAAGAACAAACACCCATCTCATCCACTCTTGCTTTCCCTTGTCTCATAGTACAGTTTGGGGTTGGTTTTACCACAATCATCAGCCTTTATTTATTTATTTATTTTTGGCTTTTTGAACCTATCTGGAGCTGTGGGTCAGATTACACAGTAGCTGAGTGAGAATGTGTGTTGAGGTGGGGGGGCCGGGTGTCCAAACATTAACTTCCAATCCTCTACCAGGAAAGAGATAAACAGTCTCCTGGGACGCATGTGAAACATTTTTTAGCGTCTTGCACTTTTGGTAAGTGACAGTTTTGCAAATTGCGGGTAAAGAACTTAAATGTCTAATTAAATCCCGAAGATGTACAGAGTTTGAAACGAGTGATTGATGTTCACGGAGGTGCGGCTCCCTGACAGAGGCTGCCTGACAGGGACTGCAAAGCCCGTTCAGCAACTGATGTCTTGTTGTGATCCATGTTGTCATTTTTTCATTACTGATTAAAATTAAAAATCTGCTCGGCAAATCCATTGTAAAAATTCCCTTCATGAGCACCGACGGGTACAAATTATTTTGTCAATCGTCTGGCAATCAAAGTGGGGCTGGAGACGATTTCTAGCCCACACTTCTTTATTATCCCCCTCTCGCTCACGCCAGTGACTTTTCACAACAAAGTTTTCAAAAGCGTAGGTAGCAGTCTTGGCAGAACTTAAAAAAATTAAAGATTCCTCTCTATTTTTTAATGAAATGTTCTGTTTGTGTGTGCGTCCCCTCCCCCCACTTAGAGCGGAGGGGAAGGCTCGTGGTGGGAGAGTCAGTCTGCTCTCTGTAATTGTCTAATGCTGTGTAATGACAGGTGGATAATAGTAATAAAAGCCTTTATTAGGATAAAAATCTGTTTTGAGAATGGAAGCGTAAATTGTCTAAAACTGTGAGGCAGAAAAGGAATCTTGCTAACCTGCAAACCAAGTGGAAAATATTTACAGCAACTCCATTGAGATGGTTTTTGACTTGGTATCCATGTGTCATATGAAGGGTGGGGGAGGACAGGGGAGGACACGCAGGTGGCTTGGAGCTGTACACAGCTCACTGGGACTTGAGAGATCTGAGTGCCAGGCTTAACTTTGCATTGTGTGCCTCTGGGAAGGTGAGTTCTCCTCTCCTATTCCCAGGTTTCTGTATTACAAATAAAGTGGTCAGATTATGCTGTCAGTTCCTGCATCCTGTCTAACACACGCTCTGCAGACGTGCTCATTCATCTGAAGTCTGAAAGTCAGCTAGGCATTGAAAGAGCCCCAGGATTCATCCCCTCGTGTGTTGTGCAGTGCGGGAAAGAGACCATCCCTGGGCTTGGAGCTGAAAGTGTTGGTTTGAATTCTGGGCAGCCACATATGAGTTCTGCGTTTTGAGAAATTTATGCCTGTCTTTGAGCCTCAGCCCTCCTGATTCTGTGACTAAGAGTCTGAGCTAACAGTTGAGCAGCACCCAGCATGATGTCTGGCAGGTGTAGGTGCTGAATATATGAAAAAGATTTTTAAAAGATCATAATCAGGTATACAAAGAAATCTTTGAAGGTTCCCAAGAAAGATGACGACTCTTTGTGTGTGTATTTACCAGGCTCCAGACCCCAGTAGCTCCCACAGGCGACTCGGTGTGCTACTGGGCCACTTACATTATACTCCATGAGTCAGGGTCATCTGTTCTTGGCTTCATCTGTCCTGGGCTCTCAGAGCCCAACCCAGTAAGTTTCACCAGCTAGGTCCTTTGAATATGATTTGGAGTAAGGAATAAATGCCTGACTGAGGATACTCGAAACTCTGGGAACATGACCTTCCCCAAATGAGATAAAGCTGGTCCCATTGATGACCTGAACCCAATACATAGGCTTGGGATCCCAACTACACAATTCTGATCTTCATGAGCATCCATCTGATTAACATGGGGCTGTATATTCCAGGAGGAGACAACGTGATTTTTGTGGTCCTTAGAAATATGAATGAATAGAGCTGCAAATGGCATTTTCAGTACCTTCTAAAACTGTAACTTAGACTTAATTAAAAGATATTTCATTCTGTTTGGAGTTGTTTGTTTGTAATTTATGCACTTCATTTTTTCCTTCCTTGCTTATAAAATCCTAAAGGTTTTCATTCTTCCAGGAAAGGTAAAATCAAAATATATTTTTAAGGGATTGAGATTGTAGGGTTGTCTTTAGTGAGAAACATTATGCTTTCTGTCTTTAAAAAATTTTTTTTTCCTTCTGTCTTTTTATAGACTTGTCTGCTTATTAAATACCTTGAACAAATCACAGCATGGAGAAAGAATTTGTAAACAATCGAAATCAGGAGGGTCAGAATTCCAAATCTACATCCTTTTATAACTGAATCAGAATATATATCTTCACACATGGTTGGCATGTGAGCCTCATACAAAGAATAGACGTATTCTAAGATACCAACAAATCCGCGTTTTCCTCCCTCTATAACACAGCAGGAACAGGGACTACTGGGTATAAAGGCCATGGATATTTGAATGGTTAAAAAAAATCCCTTTAACGATTGGGCAATTTTCTTTTGGATAATGGTTTATTCCATTTTATAGAATGATTTCCCCGAACCTATATTTTGTGGATATTTTGCTAATGTGCCAACCCACAGCTGGAAAGATGGCATGCTTTTTCTACACCCCTGAAATGTGAGCTCATGCATAATGTGGCTGGTGAGAGTCCTGCATCCGGGAACCAGGAGGGAGCCAGGCTCTCTCCTCTTCACTTCTCTGCCAGGCTGATGCAGATGGGACATTTGGGGGATTAGCTGTGATTCTATTGTCCATTTGCATGTCCACCCACTCACCTTATGGACCCATCGTTGTTGAAACAAGTCTAATTAAATTAGTTCCCTCGTCTCCCACAAACACCCACTGAGAACCTTGTGCAGTGTGCAGAAAGTGGGATCCAGAAATGAACCAGATGCAGCCTTGCCCTTGAGGAACACCTAACCTAATTGGAGAGGCCAATGGAGGTGTAGAAAGAGAGAATGCTGGGTAGGAAAAATTTGACAACAAGATGTGGAATAGGTCAGTTTTAAGTTCCATCATTGATAACAATTCTGACTAATGCACATAGCACCATTTGAGGCCAGGGTCAGTTGACAAACCTCTATGACACTCCTCTCCTATACCAGTGGCAGACATTACTAAATGATTGTAGCACTTTTTCCACTTAAGCCAGGGGCAACCATTGCCAATCTATTGCAATCAGCATGGAAGAGTAAATCTGAGTGTTAGCTGGAGTCTGATTATTGGGAAGGGCTCTGAGTGAGAAGGCAAGAAGTATACCAAGCCTGTGGGTAACAATAAGTGAAGGGATGAGAGCTGATCTTCAGAGTCCTTTTGGGCTCTGACATGTTAGCCACAAGTAGATTATTAAGGATGTATTTAAGTTGGCACACATTGGTTGAAGACCTACTTTGTGTTGGACACAGTGATAGTTGTAGGGACATGAGATGTGCAAGACACAGCATTAGGGAGGAGATGGGCATGTATGCAACCAATCCTCATGACAGCCAGAGTGTAAGAGAATAATAATAGGGGTTTGGGAACTGTGGGAGATGAGGGGAGGAGAAGATCAAATATGGGAAAGGCTGGGAAGGCTTCCTCGGGGAGCTGACATGTAATCTATGCCCCAATTGATGAAAAGGAATCCTGTAAGAGAGTATGGGATATGCCACTAAAGCAAAGCCATTCCTATTCCTCCATCCCTGAACCTTCATTTCCTTCTTGAGCCTCCATTTCTTCATCTGCAGAATGGGTCACTATTAACTATCTCTCAAGATGGAACAAAATGATGGCTGAAAGTGTGCCTTTTAAACTATATTTTGCATAAATATCCATTAATATTCTTATTTCATTCTTAGTTCCATCCAGAAATATTTGTTGAGCACCTACTATGTATCAGGCCTTACTCAAACCCTGAGGATGAAGAGGTGGATAGTAAGGAGATATTTATCCCTTCCAGAAGTGTGCATCCTGGTTGATATTTCAGATTTTGTTGGAGTTCCTAGTGTGTGAGCGTGCAAGTATAAGACACTTCAATTCCCTTTGAAAGCTGAGGACTCTATTATGTGGTGAATTTAACAAACAAGGGTAATGCAGTACCTTAGTCCCTGGGGTTTAGAACAAATAACTATTTCAAGGAAATAGCTTGTCCTTAGGAGGTAGTGCTGATCTGGAGCTCTTCCAGATCTGGTTTGCTGTTGTGAGGACAAGGATAGGAATTATCATCAAAACAAGAAACATGAGACAGTGTGTAGGGAAAGCTTAATACAGCTCCTGGCCCAGGGTAGGCCCTCTGCAGAGAGCTGAGCCCTGGGCTCCGTACAAGGAATTCTCACCACCACAGCCTCACCTTTCTCTCCCAGGGCAACTCATCCCCCCTCTTTACAGATGTGGGAACTGAGGATTGCTTATGGTCACACAGCGCAGGTGTGGCTGAGCGGCCGTGCACCATGGAGCCTGATTTGAACAAGCCCATCACAGCCCCACCATCCTGGAATGGATTCCTCTACCTGCTGATGCTTGGTTCTGAGCTTGGGCCTCACAGCGACAAGTCAAGTTTAGGCAGGGTCCCAGCTTCACATTAACTAATTGTGTTACCCAGGTCACTTTGCCTCCATGAACCTCAGTTTCCTAATCTGTAGAATGGGGACTTAAGTGAGCTGACTCCTGAAGGGCAGCAGGAATGAACAGGTGAAGATTAGGGAGAGGCAGTGGCTGGGGAGAGACCCGTGCTCAGAGCAGCCTCCCAGGAAGGGCCTCTGGGCCCCCAAAGTGATATCACCAGGCCCTGAGCACACAATGTCCCGAAATGCTCTCTCTGCCTCTGTTAATGCTGATACATACTTGTCGTGGGCGATGTTCCCACTATCAGACATTTGGTAGAATCATAAAAATCCATTCCCACCCTGCTTAATACATTTTCATGTTTCTTCCTTGACAGGCCTGGGCGAGTTGGATTTGGGGTCTCACCATCTTAGAGTACACACTTCTAGTTTGCTTAGGAACAGAGGCGTTTAGAGACTGCCCAGACAAGAGGCCTGGGTCACCTTTGAGGTGACCCTACTGCTGTAAAATAAAATGGAGAAGTCAGGTGCAAGGTCAGAGGCCTATCCCCACTGTGTGCCCATTAGCTTCTCTCTGCAGCCTCTGAAGTCGGCGAGGCTTGCGCACACTCAAGCACTTGGGCTTATCCTACTTCTAATCACGTGCTCATGGTTAATCTCCCTGAGCCTCAGTGCTTATGAAATGGGAATGATAAAAATACTCACCCAGACACTGAAACAATTAAATGGCACCATACAGGAAAACAGTCTTGCCCAAGGGCCCAGCTCGTGGTAGGGACTCAGGGCATGTTGTGATATGAAGATGTTCATGTTAGAAGTCAGCAAACTTAGGCTGAGTTCTGACTGTACGGTAGGAGCCAAATCCACATCATTTCACTTAAGAAAAACCCCATAGTAACATAACATGGGAGCATTGCTCTTACCATTTTTATTTTGTAGGTAAGGAATCCAGGGCTTAGGGAGGGCCATGGTTTGCAAAGTCCGCCAGTGTCGTCTCCTCACCCTGCCCACATGAGTGCAGGTTCAAGGCTGCTGAGGCCAGCTGGGGACAGCAGCAGGTTGAGGGAAGGACAGGGTCTGCCTGGATATTTAGACTTCCGGAAGTTCAGCTGGATAATCCAAGACCTTGTGTTAGCCGACCACAGCCTGGGTTTTACCAAGGGCTTCCTGAAGGCCCTCCCTCTGGAAATGCAAACATACTAGCCCCCAGTGACTGGAAATGTCAAGCATGTGCGGCCCTCAAACCTCAAAGGGGTTTTGGCAGCTGTGGCTTTTCTGGCAACAAAAGCTGCTGATTTATTTTCCAAGCCAAGTGGCTAGTTGAGTATACCAGCTACAACCTGCTATTAGAAGCTCTTCACTGTGGTTTGCCTGAAGGGCCAGGGGCAGAGCCCCACGTGTGGCAGGATCCCCAGCTCTGTCCTTTCTTCCCTCTGACTCTCTTGTAGCTCTTTCTGTCCCCTTGGTTGTCATGTGGCTGGAACAGGAAGTACTCACATGGGTTTCTGTGTAAGTCTTTCACTCACCAGACAGTGAGATACTCAGAGGTCATCTCTAATGTGTGACATTGGCCTGGAGACTGGTCTGCTCCTCAGGGTGCCCAGAACTCTTCCTTTTCTGGCCACTTTCCCTTTTTATCCCTCTGCTTTGGGACCAGCTGTGGAGAACTTTCTACTAATTTAGATGCAAATACAGGGGGTGGGTCCCAAAGCTCCTCTGGTGGCTCTAATTCGCTGCTTCCTAGATTATCTCTGTCCTCCCAACCTACATGGACACTCCATGGGGCAGGGACATTGTCTCTGCACTCTAGGACAGAGCATCATAGATACTCAAGACATTGAATGGATGGATCGTGGTCCACTGAGGTTAGGAGAACAGAGCCTCCATGTGGATGTATTTTAGATGAACCATACTGAGCCGTGGTTGTGTCCCAGTAACAGGCAAAGTACCTGTGCTGGACACCTGCTTACTCAGGGAGTCGGACTTGGTTAAGTGATAAGCTTCTGGAGAGCAGTGCCTGTGTCTTTCTGTCTCCTCTTGATGGGCCCACTATTTGGTACCAGGTCTGGGATAATAAGTGCATTTGTTGAAATGAATAGCTGGTGTGGACTCTTTTTTTTAGAGATGGAGTCTCAGTCTGTTACCTAGAGTGGAGGTAGGGGTCTGATCATAGCTCACTATAGCCTCCAGCTCCTGGGCTAATGTGATCCACCTGTCTCCACCTCCTGCCACCATGCCTGGCTAATTTCTCTAGTTTTTTTGTACAGACAGAGTCTTGTTATATTTCCCAGGCTGGATTTGAACTTCTGACTTCAAGTGATCCTCCCACCTTGGCTCTCCCAAAGTGCTGGAATTACAGGCACGAGCCACTGTGCCTGACCTGGTGTGGAACTTAACCCATCAGGTGAAGAAATTCTTTCATCCTCTCCCTGCTTCTCATTCACCCTCTGTGTTTGTGACTATAGAACCCTCTGTATGTGAAGAAATAAAATTACACAATAGATGCTTGGCACTCATGCTCAAGTGCTCAATATACTATGAGTCCCAATTAAGATCAAAGTGTTAGCCCTCAAACAAACACGGGGATGTGCATGTCTGCTGACAATACAGATAGGGAACAGAGCTGGTGATTTGGGGCCTGTGGACAGCTGTGGGCATTTTTATCAGTCAGGATATTCTAGGTTATGCTGCACTAACAAATAATTCCAGCACCTTAATGGCTTAATCCAACACAGACTTATTCATTATTTATACTTTACATCCAACAAGCATCATTTGAGGGCTCAGCCCTATGTTTTCTTCACTTAGAGACTCAGGCGAGCAGAATAGCTACCATCTAGAATTCCACTGGTAGTCATTACAGGATGAATTACATACTACATATGAGTGAGATCACTCAGTATTGGTCTTTCTATGCAAGGCCTATTTCACATAACATAATGTCCTCCAGTTGCAAATGGCAGGATTTCCTCCCTGAGTAAGGAGGTGTCGAGCACAGGTCCTTTCCTTCCTTTCCTTCCTTCTATCCATTTTTGTTGCAAATGGCAGGGTTTCCTTCTTTTCAATGGCTGAATAATATTCCATTATATATGCATATATATTATCACATTTTCTTTATCCATTTGGCCATCAGTGGACCCTTAAGCTGTTTTTATATCCTGGTGACTGTGAATGATGCTTCCATGAACATAATTGGATCATATGGTAGTTCTGTTGTGAATTTCTCAAGGAACCTCCATAACTGTTTTCCATAATTCCTATACCTCTTTACATTCCCACCAGCAGGGAAGAGGGTTCCCTTTTCCCCATACGCTCATTAACACTTGTTATCCCTTATCTTTTTGGTAATTGCTATCCTAGTAGGTATAAGGGGATATCTCATTATGGTTTTGATTTGTATTTCTGTGATGGTTGGTGATGTTGAGTGTCTCTTTCCAACTTTGATTTCCTTTTTATTGTAGTACTTTTATTTGTCTGAGGGTGGCAAATTCTTTGTATGTCTGAAACTCTTTTACCCTTTTCACTCTGGAATGGTAACTTACATACACCTGTAACAGGTCATACCATTGTCTTTTAGATTTGAAGGGTCCCCCCCAAAGATCTATTTATTCAAGCCTTCTTGTCTTTTCTCTCTGGTGACTTTTAAGCTTTTCCCTTTGTCTTCGATGTTGTATTTCGCTATACTTTATATTGCTGTGAGTTAACATCAGGCTTGATGTTCTGTTCTTTTTTTCAATTCTGAAAAAGTATCAGTTCTCAGCTCTTCTAGCCTCATATGCCTGCATTTGCTGCTTCTGCATTCTCATCTCTCCCACAGAAGAAGACTTACGTATCTAGGTCACCAATGTGACTTCCATCTGGCCAAACCTAATGAGCGGTTCTCAGACTTCATCTTGTTCGTGTGGCTCAGCTGACCATTTCTTTCTTTCTTTTTTTTTGATGATTGCAAGACAGTTTTTATTTATTTATTTATTTATTTATTTTTGTTAATCAGTTTCATTTATTTATTTATTTTTATTAAATCACAGCTGCGTACATTAGTGCAATCAAGGGGTACAATGTGCTGGTTTCATATACGATCTGAAATGTTTTCATTAAACTGTTTAACATAGCCTTCATGGCATTTTCTTTTTTTCTTTTTTTTTTTCCAGTGGTAAGACATAATTTATTTACAGAAAAGAATACAGAAAACACTAAAGCTCCTGGTAGAGAGAGAGAACTCAAGTGGGGAGAGAAAATCTCTCTCCGTTTCTCTCCGGGTCTTTCCCCGTCTCCCCCTTTAGGCTTTTAGTCTGAGGGTATATATAGGTGTATGGTTTCCTTGGCCAGGAAATGAACCAACACAGTCCCTTCCTCTGGGTCAAAGTGAATGAATGTATCAATGAACGGACACAGTCCATTCATGGAATCGAGGCCTAGGAAATTCACATGAAATTGACCTAGGCATAGGAAATGGGGTTCCACATTTAGTCCTAAGTGTAAACTGAAGGAAACACCAAGGCACAGATGTCTCCTCGGCAGTTGTCAGCCTTTTTGGCTATTGGAGCCTCCAGTGGGGTTGGAGGTCCCCCTCCTTGCCTGTCATCCAGCCCTCTGGTTCTTCAGCTGGCTGCCGCAGCACCGACACCGCCAAAGAGGAGGCAGCAGGTCCACCAGCTCCGCTGAGCTGGCTGGGGTGCCATATCTCCTGCATCAATTCTCTCCTTCTCCGAGTAGAAACTCTAACTTCAGCTGACCATTTTTACCCTCCCAAGCTCTCTCTTCTCAGTGATTCCAGGATACTCCATTCTCCTGGCATTTTTCCATCTCACTGATTCTTTCTCCAGCTTCTAAAGGTTGAGTGTTCCTGGGCTCACTTTTCTTCTCCAGCTATTTTCTGAAATTGCCTTTACGTTATGCTTCTTTCTAAGTCCATTACTACCATAGTAGTCCGTCACCTTTGCCTACACTGACATTTCTTAACTGCTCTCCTTGTTTTCCTATCTATCTTACCATTATTCTTTTTCTATCCAGCAAGCAGAGTCAGAGCACAGGCTAGATCCTGTAATTCCATTGCTTAAAACTTACCAATACTTTCTACTGAGCCTATAAGAAAGCCCAATATATCTCCTCCTCATGATTTTGAAGATATCACCTGATCTGGCCCCTGCAGACCACCGTAGCTGCACCTCCTCCACATCCTTTGCTTCAGAATGCTCCTTCCTGGCCTTCTCATTCCACCCCAGGCCCTTTGCACTTGCTGGTCCTTTTGTCTGGAATGCTTTTTTCCCAGCCAATTTTCCTCGGCTACCTTTTTTGTTTAAATGCCAACTCTTCTGATTACCTTTGCTAAAGTAGCATGACCTCTTCCCTGTCAGTTCCTATTCCATTACTCTGCTTTGCCCTTCAAGCCCTTGTCACCACATACAATCTCATTTATTTCTTAATTTGCTTACAGTCTGCTCCCTCAGCAGGAATCTGAGGTCTACCAGGGCAAGCACTGGGTCTGCCTTGTTCACTGCTGGGTTTTTCAGTATTGAAAAAAAAAGTGCCTGGTAATTAGAAAAAGTTCTTAATTTTTTTCCTCAAAGGAATGGGTGAATCAACTTTATGCTTTACATGTGCTATCTTTTTCAAGTCTCTCAACTCAACAAGGTAGAAATTCCTGTGCCCATTACAGAGATGAGGGAAATGAAAACCAGAGAAGTGAGAATCCCAGGGTCTTACAGTCAGGAAGAGGCAGAACCAGGCGTGAGGTTTTTCTGGCTGGATCCAAAGTCCCGGCTCATTCTCATGTATCAAGTTGCCTCTTGAGAGCAGATTTGGGATTTGGGTGTAGAGGTCAAGACACAAACAGTTGTTGAGTCAGGATGTCTCTTTTGTTTCAGAACAAAACCTTTTCTTTAAGCCAACGAAGAACATCCAAGTCCCCAAAGTCCCCTCACCGGATAGCATGCTTCCTTGAAAATGCCCACACAATGGTCGGCATTATGCAGAGGCATTTTTTTAATCAACTCTGTTTTGGAGTCTTTCGAACCATAAAAAGCCCAGTGTGAAACCACAGAACTTCTATGTTTCTTGCACTCTTAAAACTAAAGAAGAAAAAAAAAAAGTGAGTGTGTGTGTGTGTGGGGGGAGGCTGGATTATTTGAACCATATTTTGCAAACGTTAGCTTCTCTCCCAGTCTGCAGCAGCTGGTGCCAAATTGCAACTCACCACACATTTTTATGGGCCGAGTTATGAACCTTTGCAAAGAGCTGCCGGCCTTGGAATTACTGACAGGGCCCAGATCCCTGGGCAAGAGTAGGCACCATTGCAGTGCCCAGTGAATACAGAGGTTTCCACCCTGGCTCCAGAGATCGGATCCGTCCTTTGGATGTACACAGTCACTCACTCTGCAAAGAATTTCCTTGTTCTCTCATTCACTTGGAAATTTGGGGAGTTAGAACCAGCACTACTTTGTACCATAAATTAAGCCCCAGTGAGAAGAGCATGAGGCTTAATCCCTATGTCTGTCTGAAATATTGTGGAGTCAGGCAAAGGCATTTCTAGGCTGATAGATTAGAGTTTAAATCCTGGCTTTAGTGACCAAGACTCTGTGTGATGTTGGGCCAGTAACTTACCTGGTCCACCCTCAGTTTTCACATCTGTATGATGGAGCTTCTAATCTTGCCTTGTAGGTGCGGCCTGAGGATTGAATGAGAGAGTATGTAGGAGAGAATTTAGCAGGATGGTTGAGAGTATGAACTGGACAGTGAGACCCAAGTTGGAATCCTACCTCCAGCTCCTACTAGCTATGAGATCTTAGACTAGCCACCAGGTTATACAGAGGTTGAAATGAGATAATGTGTATGAAGGTCTTGGCACAAAGCCTGGTTCATCATTCCCAATAGAAAAATATCATTTTTGGTCTTATTCCTAGTAACCAATCCCCAGGCTAGTGGGTAGTGCTGGGCATGTCCCAGGTGAGAATCACCAATGTTATAAATGTGTCCTTAGGCCCTCAGCCTGACCAAAACTGGGCTGGTGATCATGATGAGGTTTGTGTGTGTGTGTGTGTGTGTGTGTCTTTTACTTAAACTTAGAGAAATTGGAAAAGAGAAAGAAAATCTTTTGTTCAGCAGAGAACATGTTTCAAAGAAAAAGTCATCAGCCAAGAATATTCAGATCCTTTTGTTGTGTGTCGAAGAGATGATTATTTTGTAGGCTCTAGGGCACTTAAACTCTGTCCAGAAATTCCTTTGGTAAATAATAATAATAGAAAATATCCTTTGGAAATAATAGAGGGGATTTAGCAAATGCCTTTCTTTCAGGAATCTCAAAGGCTTTCACGTAATTTTAGGGCTTTAGTGATTTTCTTAAAAGGGTTTGACTTTCTTTCCTGCGTCAGCCAGAGGCATATTCACAGGAACTGGAAAACTCTAGAGCTGGAATGGATCCTAGGGGTCTGCTGTACCAATAGGGGAAACTGAGGCTCAGGGAAGAGATGACAGCTGGCTGTGATAGGGCTTAGAATCAGGGCTCCAAATACCCAGCCCAGAGCCCTTTCTGGCTTCTGTGAGTTCTACTTTCTCAAAAGGCACCTGCAGACTGACTCTAGATTGACATTTGCCTTGTGTCTTCCTTTATCTTTGAACTTTCACCTGTGTGAATTTGACCCAAGGGGCAGATGAATGACTGAGGGTGTGGCTCCTCCCAGAGGCTCCCATCCAGGGCTGTGAGTGGACAGGCAGGCAGAGGACTGGCCCTGCTCTGGGGTCAGATCAGTGGTTCTTTTGTTACCTGTGTGACCTTAGGCAATTCACTTAAGCACTCTGGATCTGTTCGACCTTTACCAGTCCAATTTTTCTGCCACCTGAATACTCCCTAGCTCTTATTTTGGGCAGGAATCAGGCTGGAGAATTTCTTGTAATCATCTTACAATTTTAAAGGGGAAAAACATAAATAAGAACTCATCTGATGATTTTATTATCCATCTTAGGTTACATAAAATAATTAAAGTGTTTTTGTTTATAAACAAAACAAATCATGTTGGGCGGAATTAAAAGGCAATAACTACTGGTAACTTGGGTCATTTTGGGGTCAGAATTAAAAGCCTGTTTGCTATGATCATTCGTCCTTAAAGAGACAGCAGATTTATCCCCCCAATTTAGGAAATGTCAGTTGATGTATCATCTTATTTTTGACGCATTCTCTATTGAGTCTTGTTCGTTCATTCATTCAACAAACATCTTCTGAGCCCCTCTGTGTGCTCGGCATTGGGTATACATGGTAGCCCACCCAAGACGTGAATCCTGACATGATAAACCTTATTAAGAAAAAACAGAGCAACAAATTTCTACTGCCACCACCACCAAAAAATAAAAAACACCCCATTTATCCCTCTGGATGACAAAGAACATGCAAAGGTATCAAATAATCCCCCTGTTTGTGGCTCAAACACAACGAAAGCTTAATGTTTGCTTCTGCTGCCTACCTAACACTGCTCAGCTGGAGGCCTGTGTCTGTCACAGATGCACAAACCCTCAGGTTGGTGCAGAACTCCCTTGATTTAGGCCTTCACAATCACTCAAGCAGCAAAAAAAGAGTATGGCGAATGGTACACTGGCTTCTGCCTGGAAGGGACAAGCTCAACTTCCTCTCACATTTCATGGGCATAGGAAAGTCACACGGTCACAACTAACTTCAAAGGAGGCAAGACCAGGCAATTCTACCATGTGTCTGGAAGGAGAACCGGCACAGCTACCAGCCTCGGTTTCCCTTTCTGTATAAGCAGGGCAGGACCACCTAGCTGTGGCTTCTGAAGTTTGAGTTCTGTGCCTTCTGGAGCAGTGCTGAGTCCTGCCTCCCCTGGGGTGGGAACGGAGATCACCTATGTTCACCTTCAGGGAGTTGGCGGAGAAGTGGGTGCAGCCGGGGCTTAGAACTAATTTGGGTTTCTGATTTCCAGAGAGATGCCTTTATTTTGGGCCTTCTTTCCCTTCTGCTCTTAAATTCTGGCAGAAGTATTTTCAAGGTTATGGTTATTACATCAATTATTTTTCTAATTTCTTTTTTGAGTAAAATCCATTTTTGCAGAGCAAAGAAGGAGTGGTGTGAAAGGGGTTTAACAAGTGAAGGGAAGCCATAATTTTGGCAGGAGAATCGTGACACTTTCAAAATGAGTAATTATGGATGGGGCGCGCATGAAACCAACTTCTGCAGCAAATTCCCCTGCTGTTTCCAATTGGTTTTGCTGGTTAGTTTTAATTCTTGCCTTGGCTTTTCCCACTGCTGCTGGAAATCCTTTCCCCATGGCTGTTGGCCCCTCCAGAAGTGGCCACATTTCTAATGCCAGTGAACCCATAGGGGTCGTTTTGACATGTGAGCTTGGAGATCGGTCTCTTATGCAAATCTCAGGCCACTGCCTGGGGGGTATGCCAGGGACCTCCCTGAAGGTTTTACGATGAACTAAATTCTGAATTTCAGAAACTTAACGTCAACTTAGGAGTTGAGTCTATATTCTAAGGGGCTTATAAAGGGTCTGTGCATGGTCCACTGTGGTCATTACCTGTCCATGCAGTGATCTCCTGATTCTCATGTGGTCCTGGACATGCTCCTTGCCTTTCCAGTTTCTCCTAGGGCAGCTGAGAGGCCCAGGAGGATCTGAAAGATGTTGGTGGCCATCTCGGGACCCTCACATCGCCAGGCCCACGCCATTGCTCTGGGCAGCTCTGCTGGATAGAGGAATTCCATGGACTTGCCACCTTCCTGGGCTCACTGGAGGAGCCAAACAGAATGCCATTCTGCTTGCAGATGGGCCTAGCTCTGCTGCCACCTGCTACCCAGGGCTTGGCCCTCTTCTCAGCAGAACATGCCCACACTCGGCTCTCCTGCTTTCTGTTTGGCTCAGACTACTTTTCTTCTTGACTGATCTTCATCCTCTTGCCGTGGGGACTCTGGGTGAGGGCCCAGCAGCCTAGGTCTGGGTTTGTGTCATCCTCAGGCCTGAAGTCGGGAGCTAGGAACCCTCTCTCACATAGCTTGGACTGCCTCTCGACAGGGCCTGGTGGTCCTGCTGTGCAGGCTGAGATCCAACACCACCCTTCCAGGGCTTCCCCTCAAGCTCCTGCTCCACCATGCTTTGCATTCAGAGAATCAGAGCATTTGCTGTGTTTGAGTTCAGTTGTTCAGCCCCCTGCGGGTCTATCTTCTAGTCAGGGCTGGCTCCAAAAGGTACAACCACTGGAAGAGACTCGTAAGCATAGATAGATGGAGCCTGCTGCTGGGCTCTGGCCTCACCCAGCTGTGGGATCTGGTCCAGCTGTGCTCATGAATCTGTGGTCTTCATATCGGATGCTGCAACTTCACATCTGCTGAACAGGTGGTTGGTTGGGAAGTGAGAAGTGGTTAGGTGAAGACTTGGCTGGAACCCTGCACGGAGCTGGAAGGTCTGAGGAGGACGGGAACTTGTGTGAGTTCTCCACACCTCAAAGCCTGATGGTGTCCTTTAGGGTCCAGCCTGAAGAAACAGACACCCTTCATTGTGGAGCTCAGCACACACCTAGCCTAAAGCTCGGAGAGCTGAAGGAGTGTCGGGGGAGGTGGAGCAGGTGCAGGCCTGGCTGCTGCCCCTCAGCAGGGAAGTGAGTCCGCAGAGAGACAGCGTGGCCCGCAGAAGTGCCCACCCTGAACTGCTGAGCAGGAGCACAAAAGCAACTGTGGTCGCCCCTCTGCCCTTCACAGCGTACCGTGTCTGCCGTGCTCTACCCAGTACATGGGCAGCCCAGCCAAGCTGCTGCTGCACCCCACACTTCCACACTCCTCATTAGACTTGAACTGCTCAGAGGGAGGGATGAGGTCTGGTGCAGCACATTAAACAAATGTTTCTTGAGCGCTTATTATGTGCCAGCCCTGTGTCACGTGCTGACAACACAGAAATGAATTGGACCCAACCCCTGTCCCAAAGGAAGGCCTTGCTGGATCAGTGGGAGGGACAGGTGTAAAATCTGGCAAAACTGCTGCAGAGAATGGGGCCAGCTTGGAGAAGGGCGCCGGTGGAGGAGGGGGGCCTGCCAGAAGGATAGTGGGGGTCAGACAGGCAGAGGAGGAGGTGGGGAGCACTCCGTGAGCTAGTGCAAAGAGCCTGAGGTGTAAGGAAGAACCTGTACCGTGGGAGCCTTGAGTTGCTCATGAAAGACCTTGCATGAGTGAAATGTGAGCTAGAAAAAGGTGGTATGGGCCAAGGTTTACATGGTCTTGGGAAGGATTTTTTGCTGAGGAGGCATGGGGGGTGTTTGCTGCTGGGTGTTCAGTGGTCAGAACTGGGCGTTGGAAGGTTCTCTGACAAGTAGATCCAACCAGAACAGGAGGGGAGAGACTACAGGCAGGTAGACTGGTTGGGGGTCAGTGTGACAGTGACAGCTATGATGGAGGCCTCCACAGACTCAGTGAAGTGCAGGAGACTTAAGAGTCAAATGACTCTTCAGTCTCAGAGTCAAATGAAAAAACCTGCCTTTTCAGTCTCAGAGTGAAATGAAAAAACCCATAGGCAATGGCCCCTCTAGTTTTGGGGGATGAAGACCAGTTCTGACCAAGAGTGGAATTTATCTTCACACTTTGTGCTCATAGGCCAGGTGTTCCTGCTGCTATCATTGAGGTGGTTTGGGGCAAGGGCGAAGGCCTGGGGGGAGAGGGGTCCCCTGACACCCGCATGTGTGTGTGTGTGTGTGTGGTGCTCTCTGCTGGGCCATGGGGAAGGAACTGGCGGGAGGCTGGCAGGAGGCTGAGGTCAGCAGAATTGGACAGTTTTCACATCCAGACCACACAATGTTGAGCCATGTGTCCTTCTGCCTCTGGCCACACAGGGCCACATCCACAGGCTTCCATCCTGGCACAAGAGCGTCAGCCATCAGGGGGCAGCAATGAAGGCCTTCGCTCCCAACATCAGCCCTTTACATAATGTGCTGCAGCCGTAATAGAATTCTCCTTAAATTTCAAACAGAAATTTTCATCTGAAGTGTTTTGGGAAGGGTATTATTACGGAGCTTCTAATTCCCACTGCCGCTAAGTACGTATTAATAACAAGGAGAGGTACAGAAACGGCGCTCCAGCCAACAGTGCTTGACATTTAGTAGATGAATTAAAGTTTACAGTGAAATGGGTTTTTAACTAGTAATATTAGTGGTCTTTGTTCCCGGCTTTTATTTCTCAGTGCCTTCACTTTTGCCACGTCTCTTTCCTTCCCTGCTCCCTCTCTTCCCTCCTGGCGGCGGGTCTCTTTGTGTGATGCATTTGTGTGCTCTCCCAGACCCTGTTTTTCTCGGCAGGAGCCCAGCTCACACGCTCTCTGGAGCTGGTGTCCGGACCGCCGGGAGGCAGGGGGCCCGGGAGGCGAGGGGCAGCTGCCCTGAGCTCCCTGTGTCCCTGCCTGTAGCCAGGCTCTGCCCAGGCGCCAGCCATCGGGACTGGGAGCTGCCAGATTCAGGCCTTGGTGCTGCTCCTGTCCTCGTGGCTGGCTGGGCTGCTCTCCTGGCCTCTCCGTGCTGAAACTCACCCTCTTTCTTAAGGGATGAGCCATATCAGTTGTCCAGGAGAACTGTGAACTGATGAAGTAAAGTGGCCCCAAAGCCACGTGTACAGGAGCTGGTACTCAGCCAGTTATCCTGTAACACGGATTGCTTCCTGCCCGTCCTCTCCTGGATCGGGCATGGGAGCTGGCTCAGGGAGCATGCAGCACACAGGAAATGGGAGCCCGGGTCAGGCCCAGCTGGGACTCCGTTGCCACCGGGCCTGGGAGAGGCACTTTTCTACTTTGGCTCCCAGGGACCCATCTGTAAGATGAACTGAGTTGAGGACAAATTTTGCAACCTCTAGACATCGCTTTCGGGTCTTCATTAGGGAGTCCTGACTGGGCAGTAACAGAGGCAGGAAGATGGGGAGGAAGAGGAAGATAAAGAAGGAGAAAAGGAGGAGGGAGAGGAAGAAGAGCAGGAAGAGAGGAAGGGGAGGAGGAAGAGCAGGAGGAGGGGGAGGACTGAAAGACCAGCGGGGAAAGAGCAGGCATTGGTGCTGAAGTCATAATTTTGCACTCAATCTTTTCCAGCCCCTGTCCCCAAGAACAGGTTGGGATGGGTGGTGACACCCCCTTGGTTGTAGGGAGGGCAGAGGACCCCAGACCATCCAGTGGAACCCATAGTTGAGACAGGTGGGTGGGAGGCTGGCAGGGGCTGTGAGTCCAGCTCTGAGGCCATCAGCTTGGGCATTAGGGTGGGGTAGGACTAATGTGCTGTGTGCCCCCCCTCAGGGCTTCCCCCCCCAGTGGACATGGCAGTGACCTCTGGGCTTGCCTGTGAGGAGCAGGTGTGTCTTCTCCTATTGCTCTGGCCCCTCACTCCTCGGGGCAGGCAGAGACCTCAGCAGAGCACTTTGAGGTCCTGAGGGAGAGGAGAGGAGACACATGCACTTGATGGAAGGACCCCAGGTCCCCAGAAAACTGCCTGGAGCCAAGCCAGCCCCACTGCCCTCCGCTTCCCCCTGTGGGCTGGATGTGAGTCAGAAGGAAACCTTTGCTGGGTTAAGCCACTGAGATTTTGAGGTTATCTGCTACAGCAGCCAGCACGCCCCAATCAGGGAACTCTAGCGGGCGAAAACTGGCATGGATTGAATGTGAGTGTCCACTTCTGTATCAAACAGAATACTTTGGGTTGCAAGGGACAGAAAGTTCACCCAAAATAGATCAAGAAGAGAATGGAACTTCTTAAAGTCCAGGGGATAAGTTTAGCCCTAGGCATGGCTCGGCCAGGTGCTTAGACACAGTGACAAGCCCGCCCCACTCTTTCTTTCTCTCCTTATTCTCTCTCCATCAACTTATTTTCTTCTGTATTGGTTTCATTTACTAGGAGGTGGCAGAGATGGCACCAACAACTCACTCATCCTTGACGAAAGGGGCAGTATCTTTCTCAAGCATTCCAGCAAGAGGGCTGGGGTCCACCCATTCTGACTGACCCACTTGGGCCACACGTCCTCTCTGACATTATCTATAGTCAGTTGCATGTATGTAGGGGGTGTTCGGTCCTCCAGGCTTTGGAGCTGGGGTAGGGCCATCTTGGTCAACCCAGTGGCCCAGACATAGAGAGAGGGAGGGTGGCTGGTCGGAGCAACACACACCTGCCACCACCATCCCTGGGCCACATTCTGTACTCCTGGAGAGGAAGGGGTTAGGGTGACTAAGGGCCTGGGTCAGAGGGGTATGGCCCTCAGCCCAGCCTCTTGTCTTGTCCCTGTCTCCTGTGTATGTGTGTGGCAGGGGGCTTGTGGAAGGGAATGGCATTGTTAAGATTTCATGGAAGTATCTCCTCCTTTCCCAGCTGTATCACATAGGGGACAGCCTCTGGGAAATCTACTCTTTTACTGATAATGTTTCTGTCCTCTGTGGTTTCAGGACTGGGTCCCCGTCCCCTGTGTGCTCCTGAGAGGATGTGTGTCCCTAAGCTGGTCTCTTCCCCTTACTGTCTGTATAGGGTTCTCGAGATCAAGCAATGTCTGACTTCGGGCTGCCCTGAAATGTGGAAGCAGCTCAGAACATGTTAGAGACCCTGATTTCTTCAGCACCAGGTTGGTCCGTGATCCTACCACCTTAAAGGCATGTCCCAGGGTGCTGGGGGAATTGCTTTTTTTTTTTTTTTTTTTAAGCTATTTGTTTCATTATGGTAAAAGAAACAAAACATAAAGTTTACCTTTTGATCTTTTTTTGTTTGTTTTTTGAGGCATTGCCACTCTGTCACTCAGGTTGGTGTGTCATGCCATCAGCCTAGCTCACAGCAACCTCAAATTCTGGGGTTCAAGTGATCCTCCTCCCTCAGCCTTCTGAGTAGCTGGGACTACAGGTGCTAGCCAAAATGCCTGGTAATTTTTCTGTTTTTACTTTATTTATTTATTTATTCTGAGACAAAGTTTCACTCTATGTCACCCTTGGTAGAGTGCTGTGGCTTCACAGCTCACAGCAACCTCCAACTTTTAGGCTTAAGTGATTCTCTTGCCTCAGTCTCCCAAGTAGGTGGGACTACAGGTACCCACTATAATGCCTGGCTATTTTTTTTTTGTCATTGCAGTTGTCATTGTTGTTTATCAGGCTTGGGCTGGGTTTGAACCCGCTAGCCTCAGTGTATGTGGCCGACGCCCTGTCCACTGAGCTATGGGCACAAGCGATTTTTCTGTTTTTAGTAAAGACAGGGTCTTGCTCTTGCTCAGGCTGGTCTCAAACTCCTGAGCTCAAACAATTTTCCTGCCTCGTCCCCCTTATAGTGCCAGGATTACAGGCCTGAGCCTCCATGCCCAGCCCATTGTAACCATTTTTAAGTGTACCATTCAGCAGCATTAAGTACATTCACATGGTTGAGCACCATCACCAGCATTGACCTCTTCTCCTTTCATTTTCCCAAGTTGAATCTCTTTTCTACATTAAACAACTCCCCAGTGCCCCCTGCCCAGCCCCTGGCACCCAACATTCCACTTTCTATCTTTGATTTTGACCACTCAGGGAACCTCATGTCAGGGAGCCATACAGTACTCAGCCTTTTGTATCTGGCTTATTTCACTTAGCATAGTGTTTCCAAATTCACTCATCATAGCACATGTCAGAATGTTCTTCCTTTTCAAAGCTGAATAATATTCCATTGTATGGGTCCATTATATTTTGTTTATCCATTTGTCTGTCTGTGGACCCTGGGTTGCTTCCACCTATTGGTTGAACAATACTGCTATGAAAATGGGTGCAGACATATCTGTTGGAGACCCTGTTTTGAATTCTTTTGGTTGTATACCCAGAAGTGGAATTGCTAGATCATATGATAATTTCATTTGACTATTTTAAGAAACTGCCATACCTTAGGAACTATTTTTTAAAGCCCTTGGTTCCATTAGGAAGGGTTTATAAATAAGGGGGAAAAAAGATAAAGGAAAAAAGAAAAAGCCCTACCTTTGGGGGCTGAAATGGCAGCCCTGACAGGAGAAAGAATTTATTTTGACTAGCAAGCCGAGCAAGCATAATCCAGGTGCTGGGCAGGGAGGCGGAGGGAGGGGCCGGGAGAACAAGGAGCCTCGCGCCCCGGATGCCCAGCCGGCACGGGCGGCAGCTTTATGTTGATGGCAAATTGTCACTTTGGCGGAATTCAGGAACGCTACTTATGTCATTAGGCAGCAATCTATAATTAACACACTCAAGGCTGTGTGAAGGGCAGGATTCTTCCAGGGACAGCTAGAGCGATTCCACCTGCACCTTCCGGGAGGGAGTAAGGGGGCCTCACTTCAGCCAGCAGCTGACGACTAATTAGTCGCAATTGTATTGTTCTAATGCCTCCTCCACCAGGAAGCCTTGGGACTCTCAGATGGAGGTGAGTGTGTCCCAGAGCTGGAGACCAGCTGAACAAAGACCTGCAGGAAAGCTGATCCAGGAGAGCCTGTCAACCAAGAGGTGTCCAGCTGATTCTACACGTCATTTTGATTCCTGGCTGTGGAGGCCTCAAATGCCAGGGCCAGTGATAGCTCAGTTCAGCAAGACCCAAAAAGAGTGGCACAAACTTCTCCAGGGGTTAAGCAACTTTTACAATTTTGACAGGGAAGGGAAAACACTGTGGAGCTTTCTGACCACGGGGCTGCCTGCAGCCTGGTTTCCCAAGCCATGGGCGGGGATTGGCGTCTGACTGTCCCCTCTGGAATGTCTGGGCTGCAGCCGGGGCTTGCTCTAAATGAGAAACAGGCGGGAAGGGCTTAGCGGGCCTGGCAGGCCGTGGCCAGCTCCTCGTGCGGTCTGGGCAGGGCTGCTTGGCACGGGCCACCGAGGAGGACACACCGGCTGTGCAGGCAGCCCTCCCACCAGCATGGAAGCTTGGGGGGCCCAGCCAGCCTGTTCAGGCCAGTGCCTGCATAGAGGGAATGGGGAGGAAGGTGGAGGGCACCCCCCCCACATTGCAGCCTTGGGCCCTGGAACTGGATGGAGGCAGTTGGGCCTGGCCCCTCCCTTCTCTAGCAATTTTGGGAACATGGTTCACAGAGCCTCAGTTTGCTCATCTTGGAAATGGGAGCAGTGACACCTCCCAGTTTGGTGGAGTGGTCGTGTCTCACAGCACAGTGTTTGGGAGCATAAGTGACACTTCACAGACTTCTAATAGCTGAAACGATCTAGGAGACTGGCTTTTATAGCTATGAGAACTGAGGCTCAGAGACATGCAGGGACTTACCCACGGTCATGCAGCAAGATCTGGTCAAGTAGGACCCTCTATAAGCCAACGATTCTCTGAATCAGCACCTCTTAGCCCCAGCCCAGTCCATGGAGTGTTTTCTGGTTCCCTCCCTCTGGCGCCTTCCTTTCGTCGTCTTCCCAGCTCAGATGCTGATCACAGTAATCTCTGAAATTTTCTCAGAACTTCTTTGTTTCTAGCATGCTTTCTTGTACATTTGCTGATTCTAGGGTGTCACAAGGGTGAAATGTGGTTACTACCAGGGGTACAGTAGATTTCTCTTGTGTACGTTAGGAAAGACACAGAAGATGGCATTTCTCCCTCACAGGAATCCTTCCAGCAGCCAGTCCATGCTGCCTGTCTTGCTTTTTTTTTTTTTTGAGACAGGCTCTTGCTTTGTCCCTCAGGCTGAAGTACAGTGGTGTCATCATAGTTCACTATAGTCTTGAACTTCTGGGCTCAAGTGATCCTCCTGTCCCAGCCTCCCAAATAGCTGAGACTAAAGGTGCACACCACCATACCTGGCTAATTTTACTATTTTTTGTAGAGATGGGATCTCACTGTGTTGCTCAGGCTGGTCTTGAAATCCTGACCTCAAGGGATGTGCCTGCCTGGGCCTCCCAAATTGCTGGGATTACAGATGTCAGCCACCATGCCTGACCTAGTGTGTGTTCTTAGTTCCACTTTATAAATTTAGAGCCCAGAGAGGTTAGCAACTCACCAACAGTCACCCAGCAGGAAGAGGGGGAAGTTGGATTCAAACCCATGCTGCCTGTGGGCTTCGAGGCACTGCTGCTCATCACAGCAGCCAAAGGGTGGAGGAAATACCTCTGGGCAATGAAGTCTGACCCTTTTCCTAGGAGAAAAAATGTGGTTGTTGATGAGTGTGTGACTTTGTGTAAGCAACTCAATCCCTTTTAATCTCAGTGTCTCCACCTAAAGTTGGGGATAATGTGACCTGAATGAGGACGAATGTCTGGAGTGATGTGTGTGGTGCTAGGACTGGACTTTGGGGAGAAGCCTCTGGGGGCCAGACTCAGAGGATCTGGAAAGCCAGGGAAAGAGTCTGGATTCCATTCTCTTGGTGGCAAGAGACTGAGGAGGCTGAGGGTGACTTGGAAGGATCAGGCTGTTTGTCATATTATAGCAAGTGGCTCGGCGGAGCCATTATGGAATTGGGAAGAGGAGCACGGTGAGGGCTAAGGGATGGGGAGGATTCAGCAAGGGCTCATTTCCTCCTCTCTCCTCCACTCTCATTCCCTTCCTTTCCCCCTGATTTAGTCCCATAACCAGCATGGAGCTGGGACCTCAAAGCTACAGTTGAGGCAGAACAGGCCCCTCTCTCCTGCCCACCTTGTCTTCCTCTTCTCCAGGAACACCGGTGCCCTGACCCCTGAGAGGTATCCATGGGATCCTGCACTGGGCCACAGAGGACCTGCCATCTGAGGTCAGCTGAGGAGGAAGGAAGCCCCCCTTAGAAGCCCCCTCACCGTGATGGAAAGCACTGGGCACTGCTTGCCTGTGAGCAGAGCCGCTGCACCCTCACCCCCCCTCCACCATGGGAACAGCTGTGGCAGACACATGTCAGGTTGTGGAGGGTGACCAAGGAGGGTGGGATGCACATCCTTGATAGTGATCCAGGGACAAGCTACAAAAATATCCCAGCCTCCCCTTTAAACAATTATTTAATAACAACTTGAGACTTTGCAAGGCTGTCTTCGTGCACCTGTGCTTGGGTGAGCACCCTCACATGTGTGGGTGATATCTTGATGAGAGGGATCACCACATCACAGTTTTCCCCAAAATGGAGGTGCCCAGAACAAGTTCCATTCCGTGCCCTTCCCCTACCTTCCCAAGGGGTGGCATCTGGTGAAAATGAGCACAGGAAGGGGGCAGACATCCAAACATCAAGTGGAGGAGGAGGAGAGGTGTGTGTCGGAGAGGCACGGAGTCGCCCTTTGTCATGGTGAGGGGTGGTTTGCAGACCTATGTTTGCATGCGCTTCATGCCTTTGTTTTATCTTAGTGCAGTATTTACACGGGTCTCTATGTGTTGCTATGACGGTTACATAAGTGTGTGTACGTGTACACGTACATGCCTCTGCGTGTGCGTGCATGTGTAGGGTGAAGGGCACTCCTTCCTCCCCACGTGGCTTGACAGCCATGCTTGGTGAAGGAGTTCAGCAGGACCCCGTGCCCAGGAGAGGCATATGCCTGAGTCACGAGGAGCTGCGCTTGTGTCACCTGTGGCAGGAGATGGCTTTGGTGGGAAGCGGGGATCTCAGAAAGGGTTAAGGAGCCTGACAAGCTGCTGCCCCAGGGTTAGTGCCCCTTGGTGCCCGGTGAAAGATCGATAGGCCTTTAAAGTGATTTATAAAAATGGATGGGGGAGCAACGTCCTTTCCTCGACTCCGGTGAGTCAAATCAGCATCCTTCACTCGATATTGATCGTCCCGCTCTGTCTAAACACACATTAGCAGGGCAGACCATAAAAATTAATCCTCCTCTTTCATCAAATGGAAGGTCATTTTCCCACCTTCCCTGGAGGGGGTGATGTCATGAGACTTCTTGTTGGGATGGAGAGATTTTTATTAAATCTGATGAGGCTGTTTGCATGAAAGCTACTTAGGACAGCCAAGTGGACAGGGGCCAGACTGGGCGTGTTTGGAGGGCTGTGGTGTACCAGATACACCTGCAAAGACCTTCTGGGACTGGGACTTCAGGCAGAAGGCCCTCAATCCAAGTCTTAGCCCACTCCTCACCTAACTGGCCACTTTCTGATCCACGTTAAACAGCAATGTGCAGTGAAATCTAGATGATGACAACTGCTAGTGACAACGATGTCATCACCCATCTGTGCCCCCAGATCCCCTGTGCACCTCTCTTGTAGCTTCTGACCATCAACATCCTTTCACAGTCCCAGGGACAGTTGAAGCCACAGGGGCTCTGGGGCCAGGCAGGCTTGGGGTCACATCCCAGCTCTACCTTTGATTTTCTGTGCAATCGTAGGCAGTGGCTCCACTCTCTGAGTCTCAGTTTTCCTGTCTACAAAAGGAAGCGAGTAATGCCACTAAGCAGCGTGAGTTTGACAAGATAACACATTGAGGGTTCTTGAACTTGGCCCCATCTGTGCACTTAGTCTATTGCCATTTACTTAATATTCTTACTTAAGTCAATTCACGTTATCCTACATGAATTTGTTTCAGATGGAAATAGTCTACAAATTATAATACACGGAAAACACTATGCCATATATTTTCCCACTTGTTATAAACACGATACCACTTACGAAAGCTAAAAAAATACTTGGGTGTAAATCTAACAAAACTTGAATAGAATGGGTATGCTGAAAACTACAAAATACGGATGAAAGAACTCACAGAAGGTCTTAGAAATTGGTGCGACCTTCTGTGGTGACATTTGGGGAGAATCAATGGAGGAAAGACATATAAATTTCCTCCAAACTGATAAAGAGGTTTAACACAATTTCTACCAAAATTCCAGGAAGATCTTGTGTTCTAAAATTTGTATGGTGAGGCAAAGCAACTAGAATAGGTAAAATCATTTTGAGAAAGAAGAATAAGAAAGAGGAATCCTTTTACCTGATGCCAAGACTCCTCATATAGCTACGGTAATAAAACTAAATGTGCGTCTAAAGCTCAGAGATGCTTGTGCACAAACCACCTGGCAGCTCATGGCATAGCATCCAACAAACGTTTACTTAGCAAATACTGTGTCTTGCCTGGGCCTTGCACCTGTGTTGCACAGTGGAAACATGAGCTGAACGCAGAAAGCCTGTGTGCGAGTTTGTATCTGTGTGCAACTATGTATAACTATGGAAGACAGGGCAGTGGAGACGCAGAGCATCACAAGGGGGCTCTTGTTGTGCTGAGTGCTTTCCCCCCCTCTTTTTTATTCCTTGTCTTTCGTTTTTCTCTTGTTTCTTACCCATTACCTTGGGGAACACTGCTATTAGGAAGACGTCTAAACAGTGCAATAGCTTTTGCAATTTTTTAGTGTTCTGCCATGGAGAAGTTTCAAAAATGCAGTTTAACACGGGCCCTCAATATCTAAAGTGAGGAGAGGTGTAGCAGCCCTGTGGAGTCCCCGTCCCCCAGTGCAGGTCAACCTCTCTGGAAGCAGAGAGGGAGTTTGCCAGGCAGATGTTTAGCAGGGAGGAAGCAGGGCTGGACCGAGGAAGAAGCACAGCTGCAAAGCAGGCTGACATGTCCTGACTGGCCCCCACCCCCACCTCGCTCCAGTCTCCAGTCTGGCTAGGTAGGGGCTGCGCTGGGAAGGGTGAGCTCTTGGGTGGGGCAGGTCTGCGCAGCTGAGGCATCTCAGGGAGGGAAGGCTGGCAGCCGGGACAAACATCGTTTGGTTGAGAGAGATCTTAACCACATCGCCATGTCCAGCCCAGAGTCCACCTTTGCACAGCAGGCTACTTTATCATCTATATCTGGGAGGCACTTGATTCAGGTTCCTGTCACTATCTCCCCTGGGGTACACAGAAGAGCAAGGGAACGGCATGGCACGAAACACAGCCTTGCCACGCCCCGCCCTGCTGCTGCTCTCAGGGTTGCAGCTGAGCCCAGCTCCTCCTTCCGTGGCAGAGTCCTCCTATCCTCAAGGGGACCTCTGCCCGTCTCAGTAGTTAGTGCGCCTGGTGGCATGAGAGGCCCGAGGTCCTGGTTAGTGTGACTTTCTCCTGTTGGTGCTGCACTTACCCATGTACCATCACCACTGGGAAAGAGAGTACAAAGGGGCAACTGGTGGACACTACGCCTACCCAATGCCAGGACTCCCCCCAAATTCCTATGCCTGCTTTCTCTTTACAGCCTCTGGGCAGCCCACCAGGCCACTGCTTATGGCTTCGTATGTGAGGTCAGATGATTACCTTTGTGAACTCACTCATCCTAGAAAAAGTGCTACGTACCTCACTGCTGGTTTCCAGCTGGGACTCTGACCCTAGAGTAACACACCTGCCTTGGTGGGTCAACCTTCTCTGAAGTTGGCCATTGTGACCATTAGGTCCTGTCCCCCTGAGCTGCCAGTGAGGACCTCACTTCACCTTGGTTTCCCAAAGCAATTTTTCTAGGATGAGTTTGAGAAGGTTATTTTCAAATTTTATACAATAGTAGATCTGATGGCCTTTCCAGAAAAACAGTCCCAAAATGGCTTTGAAGGGTGAATTAGGCATTGGCATTGGTGTACAGTTTCCCCAGGGGAGTCCCTCGAAGGTGACTGTCGTGGTTGGTATTCAGCGATGAGGTCTGCAGCACTTATTCTAGGATGAATTCTCAAACTTAATCACCCAACCTTGTAGACTACTCTGAATGCCACTTCTTCCCACACAGAGTGGGAAGGTTCACAAGGGAGTCCTCATCTAGGGACAGGCTAGCACATCCGTGCCGGGTGACAGAGGGCCCAGCTACCTGCTGGTGATCTTCCTTATTTCATGTCTGACTGCTCATGGCCCATCCCAGAGGCACACTCTCCTTTATGATGGATGCTCTGGGCCTTATGTCATGGTGGGGCCCAGAGAACCCAGCTTGTGATGGGCAGTTCTGGACACATGGTCACTTATTAGGCTATCTCTGTGAAGGCCCAGTGGAAAGGGAGGAGTTATTTTACAGAAGGTGCCCCATTCTTGGTTGCCGTTGGCACCCCACTGGTTGGGAATCCCGGGGGACTCCTATGCTGTGATTCTCTCCCGGGGGCCTTGCTGTGAGCTCCACGTAGCTCCTTTTCTCACCATCAAGACCTCTAATCCCAGGGCATCTTCTGGTCTATGGCTCAGTAGCAGTGCTGAGTAGCTTGTGCTGTAGCCTAGTCCTGCTGAGGCTGGCAGCTCCTTATGTGGTCTGACACATTTCTGGATGTGGAAAGCTACCTTTGGCACTTGGAGGCCACCCGGCACGGCACTTCCCTCTTTGTGGTGGGAGCTGCCTGGTGTGTACTTCTTACTTTACTTTGGAGGGCTGTCCTGGGATGACCACTGAGGCTCTCATGTTTTTGCTGATGTGGAGTACGTGTGTCTTCCCTAGGTCTCCAGCTGCTGGCTGCTCCTGATACATTTGGCCCGATAAGCAACATATCCCTGAGACAAACACAATGCTCTGTGCCGTGCCCAGACCATCGAGATCCCTCCAGACAGCATCACGACAGGGACAGCAGAGTTTTTGTAAATGTGTGTTGTTGTACATTCCTCCCTGGTCACTTATTATGTTAATTGTCTCTAGCTGGATTCTAGTGGCCAGAGAGCCACCACCTGGCCTCTGTTTCTGAGAGAACTATCATCCTGTTGGTACCAGGGGGTCCAGTTCTTCAGTGACCTTCTCTACCATCAACTGGAGGGGGGTCACTACTGCTGTACACGCTAGTGATGTGGGTGCCCTCTCGCCAGCTTGTTCCTTAAGCCTGTAAATGACACATCATCTGGGTCCTTTCCTGGAACATGATCACTTGGTGGCCTTCTGGCCGAAATAGTATTCCCACTTCTGCAAGCTCACTTCCCTGAGGCCTTCTCACCACCTGCCCTGGCAATCCTGGGACTTCAGCTTTAATCAGAACGGGCATCTCCTTGTTCAAGGCTTGCAAGAGCCCTTGGTAGTGAGTCTGCCCCTTATCCTGGGTCAGGTCCCGTGTGCCAGGAGAGTTCCCCTGGGCAGTAAGCTCTCTCCGGGCTCCTCAGACTCCAGCCCCATCACACCCTTCTGACGGGCTCCTGCAGGTTCATGCTGACTGGGTCCTGCAGCTTCTTCGCTGTATCCTCCCTCGTCAGGCCCAACATGTTCCCCAGCTGGGTTATGTTATAAGCCTCGTGGCCAGGAGGGAAGATGGGGGGTGATTGTAAGGGGTACATGTTTTCTCTCAAGAAAGAGGTCTCTGCATTGTCTCCAAGCCAGAGATGAGAAGAATGGGCAGGAGAGGGGCACTTCTGCAGGCTCAGAGGGCTTAGAGGAGCTTGGGGGGTGGGGGAAATCCCACATTACAGGCCTCAGGTTAGCATTGTTTTCCAGCTGGTGGTGAGAGTAGAATAACACACCTGCCTTGGTTGGGGTCAACCTTCTCTGGAAGTTGGCCATTGTGACCATTAGGTCCTGTTCCTCTTAGCTGCCAGTGACGACCTGGCTTCATCCTTGGTTTCCCATAGCCAGTTAATCATCCACAGATTTTCATTATGTTTTTCTTGGGTATCAGTGCAGCAGAGCCATTAAGCCACCTTGTCCTGATGGTTCATATTTTCCCAAACACCTGAAATTCACCCCAGCCGGTGCATTCCCTGCATGGTACAGGTATGTGTGAGCCAATCTACCACCAGTGAGGGTTTAAACAATCCAAATATCTTCCACCAGGAGCTTATTCCAGGAACTACCTGTGACCCAATAGTGACAGGTCCCTTTTGTCAGTCAAAGGGTGTGATCCACCCCCCAGCCCTGGCTTAACATCTACTTTGGACCAATCCACGTGTCCACTCCAGGAGACTGACTCTCCAGAAGTAGAGGGTGACATGGGGCTGAACATACAAGTGTCCATTAGGGATCCACACCTGTGCAAGGGGTGGCCAGGAAGCAGAAGAATTAAAAATAATGTCCAAGGTGTGGACATTATTTTTCTTCCGTCCAAGCAGAACTGGACGGAAGAAGAAGCCTCTGTCCAGTGCTGGTATGACCTCTGAACACAATGCCAGCATGACCAAACTGTGACCAACCCCTTGGTGGCACTGAGGCACATCTGGGTTGTCCCATGTCAGGGAAAATGGTTAAAGATCTATACTCTGTTCTATCAGCCCTTGGGTCAGGGCTGGCCCCAGAGGAACATGCCCCTAGCCAAGGAGGCACTAAGGGAGGTGACAGCTGAGGGGTAACAAGCCCTTCCTTGAGCAGTGTCTCTGAATCCTCCCTACCCCACGTTCCATCAGGTCCTCCTAGGCTCTGTTTCGGAACCCCAGGACTTCTAGGAATACAGGTTGGAAAGTGCCTGGGGCAGAAGTGTAGGGACATCACAAACCCTGGAGTCAGATAACGATGTAGTCAGCTCTTAGTTCTGCCACGGTCAAGCTGTATGACCCTGGGAAGATAATTAGCCTGTCTGTATTTCATTCCTCCATCTATAAAATGGCAGCAATAATATTGCCCCATCAGTTATTCGTGAGAGTGAAATTCACTGTTTCCAGGATGCTTAGCGCAGTTTCTAAGTGAGAGTGAATTCCTAATACATGGTTGCTGTCCATTTGGGGCACACATACTACTGTAGGGCTGTAGGACTTGGAAGGAAGACTCAGATCAAAGTCCTTGCTTCATCATTTGGCGGCTCAGCGATGTCAAACAACTTGCAGTCTCTCCAAGCACTAATGTTTCATCTCTAAAGTCACTTGCCACAGTACTCCTCATCCTGCCCAGAGGAGGCTCTTAGGAGATGGCTGAAAAAACAAAGTATTTGGTGAGTGCTGCAGGTGTGATCTCTGAGGGCGGACTGCTGTTCCTGCTTCACTTCAGTGGCCTGTGTAGCTGTGCCCACCAAAAACCAAGGTGACTTCTCAACCCATTCCCCTCTGAACATTAAATAGACTTCAAAGGTACAACAAAGCGAACCAGGAGGGAAGACTAATTAGTATAATGCAGGAATTTCCAGAACAAGGTGCTAACTGCACAGTTCTAGCCAGACAACCTATAGAATGCAGTGGACACTGGGGCAGATATATATTCTAAAGGAGACAACTCATCTTGACACACCTTGGACTCCAGGATCCCGACTCTAACAGTCAGGTGGTCTTCCCAGGCAGGTATCTGTAGGCAGATCCAGGGGTCCTCAAACTACAGCCCATGGGCCACATGGGGTGGTGTGAATTGTATTTGTTCCCATTTTGTTTTTTACTTCAAAATAAGATATGTGCAGTGTGCATAGGAATTTGTTCATAGTTTTTTTTTTTTAAATTATAGTCCGGCCCTCCAATGGTCTGAGGGACAGTGAATTGGCCCCCTGTTTAAAAAGTTTGAGGACGCCTGTCATAGACAGATACCCAAAGGTCTCAAGGGATTCCCGGAACCAGGGCTCGGAGGAAGATGATGGAAAGTCTTGTTGAGCTCACACCCTGGAGACCCTTCTAGTCTCCATCACACCTTCATATATGCCCATAGCATCAGAGTGTGTGCATCAGCCTCTGATGTTGGTCTTGCATCTCCTCCCTGAGGGTAGAAGAGAAGCTGCAGTTGCAGCTGGGTGGGGGGCAGCCCTGGCCTATCTGCACTTGTTGTCATGAGTTTCCTACCCCATCCCACACACTCGCAGAGAGCTGCTCCTCAGTTCAGAACCCTTCTGGTGAAGTCTTTGCCCTCTTACAGCTGCTTTCATAAGGGCTGCAGAGGAGGCTGTGCTTCCCTAGATGGCTTCTGGGCTGGTGGTGGCCACGTGACCCTACAGCTAGTCCCTTCTCTGACCCCTGTGCCATCCCCGGTCTCTGACATAAGGGCAGGCCTATGGTCTCTACAAGATCAGTGCTGTCTCTAGATAGTAAAGGGTGCAAGAGTTTCTGAACCCATTTTGTCAGGAAGATCCACATCTTACTTAGAGTACAACCTGAAAATGTATTCCCCTCTGTGCAGCGCTGGAATACTTCCTGTGCAACCTCCTTAGATGTTCCCCTGAGAGCAGGAGTATGTGGACACCTCTGCTTAATCATTCCATGTCTGACACTGTGCTGATTTCATGCATATCTCCCCAAAGGCATGGGATCCCTTTCAGAGTGTTGTGTTTCTTGCCCTCTACCTTTTTATTTAGAATACCCATATGGCTGTGACAACCTGCCCATGGAGGGTGCAGAGGATGCCTCTTTGTAGCTGATTAAGACCAACACTAAACCACAGAGCCCAGAGGGTGTGTGGGGGGGTGAGTTGCCTGGGAAGTTCCCTCAGAGGTCAGCTTCTGGGACTCTAATGGCATTTGAGGACACCTCAGAATCCACAGCACTGTCATTCTTTGCAGAGTTTGAATGAGCTTCCTAAACTGGGACCAATCCACACCCTCATCATGGGGCCAATGGGAAGGCTCTCAGGAACTTGGCAGTTACAAAAGCTATCTGGCCTCAGAAGAGAGGGAGATTAAGTTGTGGCTTTCCACCATGGCTGCGGACTAGAGTCAAATCCCCTGCACAAAAATGTCCAGATACTCTTAATGGAGGGTCTAATCAAGTAAGTGGTGGGAAAAGTGTCTACAGCTTTGTTTTTCTAGCATGAAGTGAAAGTCGACCCTTTCAGAAGCCCTGTGTGTAGGCAGAGCCTGGGATGTGATTCCCATTTTAAAGACGAGTAGACTGAGGATCAGAGAGGCAAGTGACTAGACGTAGGACCAAGCTGATCTCTTCTGCTGCTTGGTTTGTTGTTGTCTCACTAAACCCTCCACATCATTTAGGATGAAATGGATATACCACAAAGCGAAAGGAAAGGAAACTCCCCCAGCAGAGAGAAGGCCTTGGAGGTGGATCATTTCCGGAAGCTGGATACTCATGTGGGTGCCTGTCCTTTTGTCACTGGGCCCTGGATGTGGGGGTCCAATTCAGGGGAGAACCAAGAAGTTGATTTTTACATGGTAAAGGGGAGGCCACATGGCCTTAGCAGATAGAACAGGCTCCTTAGGGTCCTTGTCCTGGCAAAAGACATCTGCCTGATTCAAAGATTTATTTAGTTATCTTCCCCTAAAGAGAGAAATCTCATTGTCAGTGCATACACTGAGTTATCTTCCTAACAATGCAGAAAAGTCTCACTAATGTGCACTTGTTTGAGTAATCAGCACAGACATTTTGGCCACTATCCCTTCCTTGGCAGCGATGGAAGCCCCTGTCCCATTTCTGTCCCCAGGCCTCTCTAGCCAGTGCTCTGAGGGGGCCCTGGCACAGAGGGGTTCAGCTTTCTGACATATGGCTTAGGAACACAGGTTAAGAAACTAAACATGCTAATGAGAGGGGAAGCTGCCCTTTCCAGGCACACATGGTGTGTGCCTTTGGTGGGAATGACTACGTCAGAGGCGGTGCTCCTGCCCGGTGTGGAACATTCGACCACGAGGGCTCCCTTTAGCCTCACTGATCACTCTGCAGGGGAGAGACGGGTTTGAACATGTTAATCCAGCTTCTGTCTGGTTCTTTTCCACCAAAGCTTCAATATGCATCTGATCTCAGAATATTGGATTTTTCTTTGAGGAAAGAAATAAATGACTTATCTGGGGAATAAACCCAGAGTTCCCTCCATGCACTACACATTCTCTATATTGGGCTAAAATAAGGTTTGCTGATTCTCATGTAAATCTCTAAAGCCTGGGTGTCATCATATGAGTATTTTATGTGCCAGGTAAGTAGGTTGCATCCCCAGGAAAAAAGAAAGAAGGTATGGAAGAAAGATTAACAATTGTATCCAAGGAGAAGGAGAACAGATTCAAATACCTTAAGTGCCTATCGCTTCTTGATACAGTGGCCGAGAAATACGATTCACTGTGAAAAGCAGTCATTTTGGTTTATATTTGGAATTGATCTGGAAGCCTGACAGATATATCCTTTTCATAGTTGTTGTTGCCGCATTTCTTTTCCACCTTCCCTAAACCTGACAAAATGATGCTTCATAAAAATCTTAGTGGGTTTTGCTTCTTTCCCATGCAGCTTGTAGTGAGACTGACGGGGCGCAAGTGACCCTGCCTGGCATGGATGTTCATCATGTCCCCGTCTGGTTTTGGTCAAGTGGGTACCTCAGAGTAGAATCTTTTTCATGGCTCAGTGGTTCTGAGGAGTTACAAATAAGGACAGTCATCAAGGATCTTGTCAGTCTGATTTTTCCAGGCTGCTAGGAAGAATAAGAGGCATCTTTTCTGACCCTATAACCAATAGTGAACTTTCAGGATTTATCAAGAATATCAAGTGAAACCACTTGAGTTGGAGGGTTGGTTTTAGCCTGTGTCAAAGGCATAAAACGTTTGTGTACATGTCTTCCCAAACTCTAACCTGAACACAAGTGTAGAGCAGGAAGCTATTTTGACACATTTCATCAGTTCCCTAGACCTTTTGATGAAAAAACTGTGACTCTAACAGATGGAGTGACCTCCCCAGAGTCACGGAGTGAACTGGGATGAGAAGGGCTTGCCTGATCCCCAGCTGTGGCAAATTACATTTCCTAAAGATGGGTGTGGCAATGTGTCCCATTCCATTCGTTCCTCTGAGTGGTACCTTGTCACCCTTCCATTAAGAGGTGGAATCTATTTCTCCACCCTTTAGAATCTGGGATGATGTCGTGATGGCTTTGACCAGTAGGTTATGGCAGAAATGATACTGTGCCAGTGCCTTACATGGCCTTCAATGGCCTGGCACCTTTTACTTCTGGCTTACTGGAACATTTATTCTTGATTCACTTTCTCTCTGAACCCTGCCACCATATTGGGAGAGATCTAAGCCACATGGAGAAGCCATGTGTAGACAATCCAGTTGACAGCCAGCATCCACTTGTGCACTCTCTCTCAGACGTCCATCCATTTGAACCTTCAGATGACTATAGCCCCAGCTGTATGCAAGAGAAACTCTCCTGGCTGAGCTCAATCAATCCTCCCAGCTGTAAGGGTTAATAAAACATTGTTGGCTTAAGCCACTACATTTTAGGGTTACATTTTATGTAGGAACATTTAGCTGGAACATTACTCATAATGCTAATATAAAAACTCATGCCTGATTATTACTCTATAGTTTCACCAACTATTCTCTCACTTGTTCTAAAATTCAATGTTTTTCTAATGGAAGGTCATGACTCATTAGTGGATCATAAGATTGATTCAGTGGGTTGAAAAAGTTAAATCAAAGAGAATTGAATGTATCAGAGGGTAACACACGTAATAAGGGTAAGAATCGTTTTGTGAAATTTTTGGTTTGTGGGTGGCTTATAA
This sequence comes from Arctocebus calabarensis, assembly GCA_963573935.1. Taxonomy (NCBI): domain Eukaryota; kingdom Metazoa; phylum Chordata; class Mammalia; order Primates; family Lorisidae; genus Arctocebus; species Arctocebus calabarensis. Next base: position 11,901 of record CAUYON010115514.1, on the reverse strand, counting down.
ACAACAGACATCTATTTCTTAGAGTTCTGGAGGCAAGGAAGTCCAAGATCAAGGTGTCAGCAGATTTAGGTCTGGAGTTCCTGCTTCCTGGCCCCTAGACACCCACCTTCTCACTGTGTCTTCACATGGTGGAAAGGGTAAGGGAGTTCTCCGGGAACTTTTTTTATAAAGGGCACTAATCACGTTCATTAGGCGTCTGCCCTGAGACCTAATCACCTCCCAAAGCCCCACCTCCTCATACCATCATATTGGGATATAAGATTTCAATATATGAATTTTGGGAGATATGAACATTTAGTTCATTACAGGATGTTTCATTATCTTCTTTTCACTAATGAGGAAACCAAAATTAGAAGGCAGACTATGTGGCCAACCTAGGCTTCTCCTCACCTCCTGTCACTCCAAGTCCAGCATGTCACACTGCTTCCTTCCCGTTCTTAAAACATTTTAGATTTCAGGGAAGGGCCACTTTTTTGGCCTGGTGGCAGTAGAGGACATGCCTATGCTTACTCTGTCCTTACTCTGGTGGCAGGTGCTATAATTATGCCCATTTTATAGGTGAAGAAACTGAGGCTCAGATAGGATGCATATTTTAGACAATGTAATGCTGCCAGAAAGTGACAGACTCAGAATCCTAACCTATGTAATCTTGCCATGTCTGTACTCTCCACCATTCAACTATAATTTTTCTCCTAGTTTAGAAAGCTGTAGGTGTGAGGAAAGGTTGCAGAAAACATTCCTTATTTTTCTGGATGGAGTAGCTGAGGCTTCCAAGGCTGGGTCGTGGCTGCCCTTCTTCCCCCAGGTGGCATAGTGGGGCCTCTTGTCCCTCAAAGGCACCAGTGACACTCAGAGCTGCCACCGTGTCCTGGGGCCTGGAGACAGGCCAAGCCTTTCTTAATGCCTGGGAGTGAGAGTGTTATTGGGCGAACACTTCCCTTCTTGTTTACACGGTGAGAATCAACTTTAGTGGTTAAACAGTTTATGTTGGCAGAAGAGCTAAGATAAGAAAATCTCTGTGTTTTTGAAGGCCCATTTCCTTTCCTTCTTGCTTTACTTTCACTTCTCTCCTGGTTGTTTATTTGTCTATTCAAGTCCTCCTGGGAGAAAGGAGAGAAAGCCTGGCCATCAGGGAGTCTCTGCCTGGAAAGGTCAAAGCTTAGATGAGACTAATCCAGTGGTTCTCCACCAGGAGCCGTTTTTCTTCTCAAGGGACTTTTCTGGAGAACTGTTTGTTGTCACACTGGTGGAGTATATGAGACTGTGCATGCATGCACATGTGTGTGCTACTAACATCTAATAGGTAAAACAAGGCATTCTGCGAAACATCTCACTGTGCTCAGGATAGTCCCCAGAACAAAGAAGTAGCCAGCCCCAGATGCCAATTGTGTCAAGGGTGAGAAATCCTAGGCTAATCTATAACCTCCTAATATGAGAATCCACATTCATTGAATACTTACTGTGGCCAGAGGAAGCCAGAGATAAAAACAAACAGACAAAAGACCAGTGGTCCCTGAGCTCACGGGGCTTGGGATTAGTGAGAAAGTCAAATAATACACGATTGTTTCCAGAAATGATAAACACCAGAGAAGAAACAGGTATACCGTGTTGCGGGGGTTCTAGAAGTTGAACCTGGAGAGGCTCATGCTGTCCCCTGAGCCTGGAAGCCTTTCTCATCTAGTTCTCTCATCCTGTGGTTACTACCCAAACGTCACTTCTAGGGGAAGCTTTCCCTGACTTCTTGAGGTCCTCACAGCCCTCCATGACTAGAATTCCCAGTGTTTATCTCAGTTTCTAACTTAACACTTACTTCTCTTTGGGTTTGTTTATCATCTGCGCACCTATCCTGCCTTGCACCACTCATTCAAAATGCCCTTTCTGTTCCTGCAAAGGGCTCTGCTGCTCTCCTGGGGCCATGCAGCCCCATGCACTCAGGGCCCCATCAGAGGCCTTCTCCTGGTTATTAGAACTTCTTCTGTGTCCCACTGTCTTTGTAAAGCCCACAAGCTGGGGTCATGCCCCTGGGGTCCTTCACCCTTTGCAATCTGACCCTGGCTGCCCTCTGGCTCAGGAACGCCCCACCTTCCAGCTCCTCAGCCCTTGGTTCCCAGATCCTTGCTCTTTTCACAAGGGCCAAAGCAGATTTCTGGTTTCTTGCACCTGGACCTTTCCCAGAAAGCTCTGCACATTTCTCCCTGTTTCTGGTTAGACCACAGGCTTCTGTGGTCTCTGCTGTATTGCCTCCTCCTCCAGGAAGTCTTCCTTCAGGCCCTACTTAACTGCCTCAGGTGTGATCAACACACCCTGGGCCTGCTGTGGCTTTCAGAAGATTTTGCCTTAGGGAGAGGCTGGGTGGCGCTTGGGCAGCATTTCCAGGTTTCCAGCACCCAGCCCAGAGTATGGCACATTCAAGTATTTATTGAATTGGTAAATTCACCGAGGCTAGTTCTGGATCTGTTTCCCCCTTTCCCTTTATTTTACTAAGAATGTGTGGAATGGTCTCCTCAGGGACTACCCTATACCCAGAATGCTCTTCCTTGCTTATCCTGCAAGCCTGTTTCCTAACCTCCCTGGATGTAAATTTATAATAAAACCTAAATTTTTGCCAAGCATAGGTAGAATTGATGGTAAGCTCCTACTTCAGGGATACAATGCCAACCAATAAAAGAATTCAAAAAAGGGCGGTGCCTGTGGCTCCAAGGAGTAGGGCACCAGCCCCATATGTCGGAGGTGGCCGGTTCAAACCCAGCCCTGGCCAAAAACTATCAACAACAACAACAACAACAAGAATTCAAAAAATAGGAAAAAAGATTATGAAAATGATGAGCAATCAAGCACTCCCATTACACATATGTATTTATTGGCCACTGAACTGCATGTTTGGGGAAAGATATTTGAACTGCTCAAATTTATACTATCATCTTAATGATTTATGTTTGTGTTGATAATCAAGGTCATCATCAAGGCAGGCTCATCATCACCTATCAGTTCTTTATGTCTCAGCAGCAGAGCACAGGGGCCAGCTCTACAGCTCCACCTCCTTCTCTCCCCTGGCCTGTGGCAAGTCTTTGTGGGCATCAGTATGGGTAATGGGTGCTCTGTGCCAAGTACCTTGGTAGGCACTGTGAGCAATTATAGTATAAATTACACCTGCTGTGTCCCTTCAAAGAGCTCCCTGTCTTATAGGAAAATTAGGATAGCTGTATCTGTCTATCTATTTTGATAAGAATGTTTCTAGAAAGTTAGCAGGAAAGGCTGAAAAACAAAAACTAGAAAATATTTAGACATTTCAAAACAGGAGAGAGAAAATTCTATTTGAATTTTCAGACTATGTGGAAGATATCATATTTGATCTGAAAAATGATACATTTGAAAGAACAATTATTCATGTAACATCTTGATGCTTAGAGTTGAAAAAGTGGTTAATCCAGGTAGAGAGAATGGTATGAGAAAATGTCCTGAGACAGACAAATGAGATCTTGGAAACTTTTTTCTACATTTTCTTTTGGAAGATTTATAAATTTAGGTTTTATATTTTTTTTGTTTTACATTTTTCCATGATACATTTTGAGTTAGTTTTATACATTATGCATTATGGTTAATTTTTTTCCCTGTGAAAATCTAATTTTTCCAGCATCATTTATTGTTATTGGGCATTTTTATCATCTATTTGGTGATATTTAGATAATTTATGTTTAATGTGCTTATTGATATAGTTAGGCTTAAATCTATCATATTGCTATTTAAGTTTTCAACTTGTGCAACCTGTTCATTGGTCCTCCTTTTCTTTTATTCTGCCTTATTTTGGATCAATTGTGTATTTTTTCTGATTATATTTGATCTCCTTTGTTGGATTATTAGCTATGCCTCTTTATTTTTATAATTTTGGCATTTTTAAAGTTATTAGAGTCTATTTTAAAGTGACAATTTACCCCTTCAAGTATAGTATAAGAATCTTACAATATCATACCTGAAGTTTTTTTCCTCCCGACCTCTGCACTACCATTGTCATATGTTTTACTTTTGATGTGTTATAGACTCCCCACACTGTTATTTTTACTTAAACAGTTTTTAAAAAGAGATTTGAGTAATAAGAAAACATCTATTTCCCCACATATTTATCATTTCTAGTGCTCTTTATTTTTCTTTGGATTCATATTTCTATCTGGTATGAAAGACTTTCTTTAATACATGTATTTCTTACAGCGAAAATCTGCTGAAGATAAATTTTATCAGCTTTTGTGTGTCTTCTGAAGTTTTATTACTCCTCTGTTTTGAAAGATATTTTTGCTGGTTATAGAATTCTAGGTTGGCAGTTCATTTTCCTTTTCAGTATTTTAAAGATATCACTCCACCATTGTCTAGCTTGCATTTTTGTGTTACAAGATGACATCTTGCTATATTACCTGGGCAGGACTCCAACTCCCAGGCTCAGGCAATTTTCCCACTGAGGCATTCTGAAAAACTGGGATTATATAGGTCTACATTGCTATGCCCAGCTCAGCCTGTATTGCTTCTGATGAGAACTGTGGTATAATCCTTTCCTTTATTCCTCTGTATGTAATGCAAATATTTTTTCCTTACTGCATTTCAGAGTTTATCTTGATTGATGACTTTTGCTGATTTTGAGCAATGTGATGATAATGTACATGGGTGTAGTTTTATAGTTTTATTCCTTTTTTTTTTTTTTTGGTGCTTGGGGTTCATTGAGCTCCTTAAATCTATAGTTTCAGTTTAATAAATTATATAATTTATAATTATTTAAACTCTGGAAATACAATTCAGCTATTATTTTGTCAATTTTTTTTTCTGTCTTATTTCTTCTCATCTTCTGGGACTCCAATTTCAAGTGTTTTTAGGCTTCTTGAAGTTAACACATAACTCACTGATGGTCTGTTCATTACCTTTTTTTCCTCTCTGTACTTTATTTTGGATAATTTCTATTTTATGTTTTTAAATTCACTAATCTTTTTCTTCTTCCATGTCTAATCTATTGTTAGTCCCATTGATAAATTTTTCATCTCAGACATTATAATTTTCATCACTAGAAGTACTATTTTGATCTTTTTATTGTTCATAGTTTTCTCCATCTTTGCATATCTGATAACTTAGAAGCTAGTCATTGTGAATTTTACCTTGTTGGGTGCTGAATTATTTGTGCATTTTTATATTCTTGAGTTTTGTTATGTGGCACAGTTCAGTTTACACAGTTCAATTTAAAAACAGTTGGATCTTTTCAGATTTTGCTTTTAAGTTTTGTTAGGCAGGGTAAGAGTAGTGTTCAGCCTGAGGTGAATTATTTTCTGTTAAACTAAACCTTTTGGATTGCTTCTCCAACATCTCACGAATCATGAAGCTTTCCAGTCTGATGGATAGGAAGAGGGACTATTTCTGGCTCTGTGTGAGTACCAGTCAGTCTTCCCTTTAATTCTATGAGATGGTTAATTTCTTGGCCTTTGGGAGTTTCTTCACACACATATTCTAGTCAGAACTCAACTGGATACTGTAGGCATTCTCTGAAGCTCTTTGGAGTTCTTTCTCTCTCTATAGCTCTCTTTTCTCCAGCATTCTGTTAGTCCAACTCTGTCAGGAAACTCTGTCCATTTTATTCTCCCTTTTTTAGCTCTACCTCCTCAACTCTTCCTGAAAACTCTGCAGATAGTAAACCTGAATAATTATGGAGTTTGATTCATTTGTTTCCCATCTCACTGGGATCATGGTTCTTCATTGTCTGATGCCTAGAGTCTTAAATACCCTTCACATATATTCACTTGTAATTTTGGTTGTCTAAGGCACCATAGTAAATCCAGTCCCTGCTACCCTCTCTTGGTCAGAAGGAAATCCCCTCTGAATTTTTTTCTTTCCAATTAAGTTGATTACCCTCTCTTGAGTAGAGCCTTTTCTTCACCCCCAGCATCTCTCCACCATCCTAGCTTAGCCACCTCCATCTTTTATTTGGACTGTGTAATAATTTCTTATATGGTCCCCCCACTTCACCCTAGCCCCTCTCCAATCCATTCTTGTGCAGTAAAGCATTTGACCTTGCTCGGAGAGGGCTGGTTTTTGTCCTCAGTGTCTTGGAAGTGACCTCAAAACCCTGGGAATGTTATACCTCATAGGAATGTCTTTCCTTCCCTGAAGGCTTTGGGCCACACCAACAATGTGATTTCAGATGAGGGCCTTGGGTCACAGGGTATCAACTTACCATGAGGTTGACCAACCAAGTTTACAAGATCATGCCGCAATAAAATTCTGTATAATATCAAGGATTGGGTGCACTCCATTGGTTGGCAATACTCCTTGCACACTGTTACACACTAAGGCTGGGAATGTTACACTGTCTTCTCCATGGGGAGAGGAAAATGGGAGGCTCTGCATTTGGATCTTTCCTAGGTTCTACTCCCTAAGCCTCTTCCCTGGGCTGGTTTTAATTTGTGTACTTTTAACGGTCATAAACTGTAACCATAAGCATAACAGATTTGAATGAATTCTGTGAATTCATATAGTGAATTATTGAAACTAAGAGTAGGCTTTGGGGACCCCCAAATTTTTAGTTGATGTCAGAAGGGAGGAGGGTAGTCTTGTGGACTCTTCCCTTTAATGCAACTTGCTTGATATTTTCCTGAAAAAAGAAATCTGGTCATGCCCCTCCCTTGTTTAGCCCCTTGGTTGGTTTAGTGATTTTGGGTTAAGAGTAAACTCTTTACCACGGCCCATGTGGAACTGTGACTTGAGGCAGAGCCTGCCTTCCTCACCTTGTTACCTGCCTTCTTTTTGTTGTTTTTTTCCCCTGCTCCTCCCTTCTCCTCTTTTTTTAGCTAGCTCAACTGGCCCTTAGATTTCAGCCCTCTTGGCTGATATTACCCACCTCCCTCAATGACTCTGAAATCCTCCCAAACTCTCAGGAAGGAGCAGAGAAGCCAGCACACTGTGATGATTCTCACTGTTGATGTCCATGGAGGCACGGGCAACTCAACTCTCAGCAGAACCTGGCACAGTTATCATTGAGAAAGCTCTTTTAATTAACACTGGTAGAAGCTTTAAAGATGGACTTGAAACCAGATGAAGTTTTGGCTCCAGGACCCTCAAAATTGCAGAACTGATGTTTCCAGAAGGAATCATCTCTCCTTGTTTGTGCCCATCTTCCTTTACTCCTTTGGTTGTCTACCTTCTGCTCTCAGCAGGGAAGTGGAGCAGGAATAATGAGTTATATTTCTGGGTCACATTTTTTGCAATGTTACCAACTTTTATGATCTTGGGTAAGATGGTTCCCACCAGGGCCTCTGGTTCCTACCAATTTGACCACACATATCAGCTTTTATTTTTCCTTTCCATGTGAATATCAAACATATTGTAAAAGGCAAAGAAAAAAAGTATTGGTTGTTGATATGGCCTTAGGGTGTAATGAGGTCCTCCTGGATTAGGCAATAGGAATGCAGGATGGATCAGGTGTGGGACCATGGACACTCAACATGAGGATGTTTAAGTGTACATGTGAATGGGGCAAGTGAGCTGCATGATGTGGAAGACCCCAGGAGGGCTGCTGGAGGGCCACTTACCCTTGACCCTGCAGGACAAATAGTGGTGTCAGGTGAGCAAGGGCATTCTGAGGCCCTTCTGGTCTAGGCAGAGGAAGTACTGTGGGCAGACAGCCTTTCTGAATCACTGTCAAGAGCTTAGTTGTTCTTCCATGTAAATGTCAAGTATCTTGGGAAATACTGGAAATAGTGTTTTCTAAATCCAGAGCTTTAGGTCCTGCTGTGACATTGAGCAAGACACATCAGCTCAGTTTCACCCCAAGTGCATAGATTTCTGACACATGCATGAGTTCACAAGTTGCCATAAAACTCTGTCTTCATATCTGTTGTCAACATGCCACAGTCCCTAGAGCAGGGAGAAAGGAATTAAGGTTTGTCTAGTGGGTTGAATGGTGAATCCCCTTTAAATGCTATGTCCACCTGGAACCTCAAAATGTGACATAATTTAAAATAAGGGTCTTTGCAGAGGTAATTAAGATAAGGACCTCAAGATGAGCTGATAGTGGATTAGGGTGTGTTTTTAATCCAATGATGGGTATCCCCCTATCAGAAGAAAGGCAGAAAGGAAGGAGATGCAGTGTGGCCTTTCCCTTCCTCCCAACACTTCTGATGGTTAGGACACCATCTGGGAGGTAGCATGTTCCATGGGGAGAGAGTGGGCTCTGAGGCCAGTCTTACCTGGGTTTGAGCCTGAGCTCTGCCATCAGCTGGCTGTGAGGCCCACACAAATCACCTTCCCTCTCCACACCTTCCTGTCTTCATATCTCCACCATAGGTGGCAAACACCACCTATGTGACTTGGGGGATCTTATGATCTAATTACTGTCACCTGATAGATACTCAGCAAACCAAGGTTGCCTCTCCTGCTTGTCCTATGTATGCAGACACCCAGGGGAAGAGACTTCCTGTGGAGTTCCTCAAGAAGGCAAAACACCTGGTGAGGTCTGCAGAAGCTGGAATTCCATGGGTAGTTGTGGAATCCATCTTTCAAGGACTGCGTACATAGCCAGCTGGATGAGTACAGAGCCTCACACCATGTTGATGAAGGGCTTTGGTCTTTTACTTTTTTTGAGACAGAGTCTCACTATGTTGCCCTTGGTAGAGTGCTATGGTGTCACAGCTCAAAGCAACCTCAAACTCTCAGGCTTAAGCCATTTTCTTGCCTCAGCCTCCCAAGTAGCTGGGACTACAGGTGCCCACCACAACACCCAGCTATTTTTCTGTTGCAGTTGTCATTTTTGTTTAGCAGGCCTGGGCCGGGTTTGAACCCAGCAGCCCCAGTGTATGTGGCCGGTGTCCTAACCACTGAGTTATGGGTGCCGAGCCAGGGCTTTGGTCTTTAAGAGGTATTGAGGTCATGTGGCCAATGGCTGACAGGTTCTCCCTCTTTCTGCCCTTCTTTCTTTTGCAGGTTCGAACTGAGGGCCTGCAAAGGTCTGGGGCCAGGCATGGAGCAGAGAGGAAAGGAGCAGGGAGCCAGTTCTTGCCCTTGAGTAACTCACAACCTGGTTTGGAAGACAGAGGAAACAGCCGCCAATTGTAGACCAGGATGGTGGGAGCCTGGGCACCCTGGGAATAGCAGTGTGGTAGCCCGGGGACATCGTGATAAGAATCTATAAATAAAACTTCTCATACCTTGCATGCTGTTTTAAGTGTTCTATGTCTCTTATTGTCATTATTGCCACTACAACCCAGTGAGGAATTACAGCTTGCTCCAGATGAGGAAGCTGAGGCACAGAGAGGTGAAGTAACTCGGCTCAGGTCTCATGGTCTGTAAGGGGTGGAGGCAGGACTCTCAACCTTCCTATTTCAGCATCAGATTCCCCTCTGATCTACTGTGCCATGGTCCCAGAGGGGAAGCTGGAGTGGGGTAAGCAGAGCCTGCGTGCATGGATGTAGGTGTGTGTTTGTGCATGTGTGTATGTATGTGTGTGTGCATGTGCATGTGCATGTGGGTCTTGGGAGGAGGAGTGGGGATAACTTGGTCACAGCTGTGCTTTCTTGGTCACCCCTGAGGCTGGCACACAGACTGGAACTGTGGGTTAATGGCAGATTCTAGCAGAGGGCAGGGACCTTTACCCCTGGAAGGAGGTCTAAGGACTAGACAACAGAATCCTTTAGTTTGGAAAATGAGGGTAGCAGGAAACAAATGGTCCATTCAACCCAAGTGACAGAGAGTGGTGTGACAAAGAGCAGTCTGGGTCTGTTTACAAAGGGTGGAAAACACCCTGGGGTGGCATCAGTGGAAGCAGCAGCAGTGACAGTCCCTGGCTCTACTCTGAGAGTTGGGGAGCACAGAACTTCTGACAAGGGTGCCCTGGCCTTCTCAGAACTGGGGTGCAGCCAACTGGTGGTGACTCAGCAGGCCAGGTGCTGGAGGACCAGTCCCCTCCTTCACCTCCCTCATGCCTCAATTCCCTTGGTGCCTCTTGGTGGACCAAAGAGGAAGTCAAGGCCATGGAATCTTGGGATGGCTCCATCCCAACCAGCAGGGTGGAGGGGTGGGGAGGAGATCCAAGGGATAGCCAGGACCCTCTAGCAACAAGATTAGGTTTCTACATGAATGAAGACCCTGCTCCCAGTTGGGGCAAGGCAAGATGGACAATCTGCACACATGGCACATGGCCAGGTATGGCTGCGGTCACCCGTATTCAGTTCTGCTTGAGATCTTTACCAGGACTGGTTCCAGGTATCTCCTGGAGGGTAAAGGCCTCACTATTCATGAATGTTTCAGGAACAGCAAGGTGCACAAACAAGAAGCAGGGGCATATGGACATTGTTTAAGGACATTTCCTGTTCTCATGGCTAGTCTTAGAAGAAGGCCAAGCACTTGCTAAAGAGCGCTGTGCATGCATCCTTGGGGTTCAGCTTTGCTGCTTCTTCATTCTGAATGGGAGACTTAGTCCATGACCATTTTAGTTCTTCGCCTAAACTCAGAAGACATGAACTGTTTTGCATGTCTGGTCTCATGTGCTCCACAGTAAGGTCCTGAGAATGGTGACTGTGTGCTCCCTGTGCAGGCCATCACACACAGCTGGTGCTTAATAAATTCGTGTTGGGAGTGGCTTTAAGATGGCGGCTAAGTAACAGATTCCTTGCAATTGGGCACGGCGAGACTGGGGAGAGAAGAATTCAGGCATCTCTGGCTGGCGAGATCTTCCCAGAAATATCCCTTTGGGGGCGCAGGGAAACAGCGTGAGACTTCTGGACCCCCTGAGGAAGTCAAAAGCAGTGGAGATCTGGCAAGTGGTTGCATGTGTTCATTTGGTCTAATCCTGCCGGCAGCTGTGGCTACAGCAGCAGTGAGATTGCAAACTGGAAAGGTCTTACCTGTGAGCTGTTTGTGTTTCTGTTGGACTTGGCGCTCGGTTGAACTGCCTTGGGAGAACTAGGGCAAGAGTGTGGAGGTCTTTGAGTGTTGTCTGGGGCTCCAGACTGAGCTGCTGAGCCAGACGGAGCTGCCAGTGTTTGGTTGTGGGCTGTGTGGAGCCATCGTGGGAGAACTGCCCCGGCAAGCTCCACCCTCAGGATCGCAGAGCAAGCATCGGGCGGGAGCGAGTAATCTAGTGACTGAGCAGCCTAAAGGTGGGGACTGAGATGCCTTGCAGCCTTAGCCCTCAGGGGCATTGGGTGAGACTGGTTTTGGCACACTGGGTAAGTGGATAGCCACTTAACGAGTGATCCCAGCGACAAGACAAGCACTTTCCTGGTAAAGCTTCTGCTTAGCCCAAGTTAGCAATTTAAAGTGCCTTCTAAACAGGCTGAGGAGGATTTAAGCTCTCCATCCTACGGGGTTTGAGAAATCATTACAGGCCTCCGGTCTCCATTTTGTTCAGCCATATCAACATTGTGATTAACATATAATACCCCAGAAGATCACCTCTTGACAGACAAAATCAGCAAGATATATATACTGCTTTGTTTCTTGTTTTTTTTTTTTTTGTTTTGTGGTTTTTTGTTGTTGTTTTATTTTTAATTTCAACATTTTCCTTAAAGATTTTTCTTTTCTTTTTATTTCTTCATTTTTCTAGTTTAAATATAATTTTCCATTGTTGCCTTTTTCAACAATTAGGCTTCAATTTTGCTAGTGTTTCTACCCATAGTAATTGTTTTTTTTCCCAATCTTATCCTGTAAAGTTTTTTGTTTGCTTGTTTTGATTTGATTTATTGCATTTTTGTCTTCCCTCTCTACTTGGTGGAGGTGGGGTACTATGGCCAATCAGGCTGGCAAAGAGCTGCTGACCTAATCACCCAACCAGGCACCCTCAGAGGTTGGGGGCTCTTAAGGTTGGGTCAAAGTACCCTACTGTACACCTATATTGCTCCCATCCCCCTCTTTCTGTGCCTTTCTACTTTTGGTCAA
>CAUYON010115512.1:0-19986 GCA_963573935.1 Arctocebus calabarensis | reverse complement strand
CATTTGTTAAATAGAGAGTCTTTTCCCCCACTGAATGTTTTTAATTGGCATTTTTGAAAGGTGACTCTGGCTACTGGGTGAAAAATGGATTATTGAGAAGCAATCAATAGAGGCTGATGACAGTCTGGTCAAGGGTGATAGCAGAAAAGCAGCAGAAATGGATGTATTTGAAATAGGTTTTGAAAGAGGAGATGACAGGATTGGTGATGGACAGATTGGATATGGGGAAGGAAGAACAAGTAGGGATCAAAGATGATTGCTGAATGGGAAGAGACACCATGCACTGAGATGGGGAAGATCCCAGTTATGAAGACCACACAGGTGCAATGTTACAGGCCTGTGGAGGTGGTGGGAGTATTCGAGTCCACTGGGAGAAGTCAAGTTCAGCTTGCTTGATCTCTGCCTCAGTGTGAAAAGCAAATGTGTGTATATACACATGTATACATATGTGCATCATGCATGTACATATAATCTTTACTGCCTTGTTTTTTAACTCAGAGCAAATCTTAAATATTTCAGCAGAGGAACAGAGAGGCAGGGTAGTGGTGGTGGTTTTTGTTGTTGCTGTTAACTTGTCCCTCACCAGATGAAGTGACATCTTACTGAAGGTCATACAGCAAGTTGTATCTACAGAACTGATACTTTCATGAGTGCCACCCATGCATCACCACACCCCTCTGTGCATCATTCAGAATGTGCAGGGAACCCTGCAAGCACTACACTCCACATGAGAAGACACGCTCAAGGATGAGAAGGTGCTACAGCCCTTCCTGTGTCATTTTCTTTTTGTCTACCCCATCACAAGCCTTATCTAAATGATCATAAAATGTGGCTGATAAAACCAAAAAATCAGGAACACCAAAGTAAACATTATAAAGAGCAAATCAAATACTAAAATGCAATGTGTCATTGATTTTTAAACAGAGACTTAAAATTATGAAACACAAGGTCCCTACTGCCCAAACTATTCAGAAACCCTCCTAAGGGTCCACATAGATGGAGAGTCCTCATAAGTGGAGGAAACTCTTATGACCAGGACTCACTGGTGTAACAGTACCTTTTTGTGCACCCTCATTTAGAATTCCTCCCTATGGTTTAACTTTCTCGAGTAACACCAAAAGCACTGAACAAATTTTAGGAAAGAGGAAAATAAGAATGCTAGGAACCAGAGAGTTCATAGGTCTGATCTTTGTAATATCATCATTTAAAGGAGTAAAATTTACTTAGATGAAACTACCACTAAAATAATTCAGATCATCTTTAAAGGAGATAAACATTGGGGGCAGGTCTGGAAGCCTGGACACACTGTTTGGTCTGCATACTACCTGTACAAGCATTAAAAACAGGCCTTCATTCTTCAGGCTCTTCCTCAGAAGCTGTGAGAACTCCCACCTCATATATGAAAGTCTGAAAGAAAAAGAGCGGGGGGGTGTCTGCCTCTGTGTTTGTCCCTGTGAGTCATACATTTTTATTCCTAGTAAACGTGGGTTGTTTGTTGTCTTGTTGATTTGCAGACTTCCTCCCTGCTGTTTTTCTCTAATAATATTTTTCCAAAGGACCCCTATAGCTCACCAATAAATAAGAGGTAATTTTCTGCCAGGAAATTCAGGGGAAAGGACTTTGAGATACCCAGTCAGTTACACCCTAACCTCCAGTCTGCAGATTTAGAAAACTATTTATCTGAGGAAAAAAACATACTGATCATGTACATTGCCAACTTAGGACTCCATAAAATGGAACTACTTTCATCCATCCCTAATTACCTTGCCAAATGCTTTCACTCAGGTACATAGGTGATATGCTCTCAGCACACAGGTAGGTCAACCTCTGAAACTGCCCATAGGTTCTCCTGTCAACACTCCCTCCAGGCCTCATCTCCCTGGTCATTCTACTCAATAGACTGCTTGGACACATCACTTTCCTAACTCTGTCTTGTCATATAATTAAAACATTCTTTCCATTCTGGTAGTGAGGTGACTGAGATTTATAAAGAGAATACAGGAAAGAGGGATGGCAAGAGTGAAGGAAAACTGGGACTAATTCAGAGGGGTCTTGATCCAGAATTAGGAATCCTAACTGCTAGGAAAAGTGTGAGTCAGTGATCGGGATGGCAGATGGAGGCAGGGAGGTGAGGAACTGAAGTGAGTTGAAGAACTGAAGCTTCTAGCTTGGCTAGAGTGCAGTGAACAAGATAATCAGTAGACAGGCATTGGGGTGTGGATCAGAAACCAGGGAAGATTCGAAATGGGGACCCCTGTCTGGCACCACTCTGAGACATCTTAGAGGTAACTCCAGAGGCTGGAAGCAGAAGGCTGGCTATGGGATCCTGGTACCTCAACTGGAAATGGCAAAAAACTGAGCAGTCAGAAATAGACAAAAACTTGACACTCTTCCCCCTTCATATGCAAACATTCTCTTTCTAAAGGTGGACTTCTTTTCCTTCACAGCTTGAGCCCAATGTTAAATGCCCTTATCCTCATTTGATACCTGATACCATGAGGTGCTAACTGCCATAGTGATGATCTTTCCACAATCTCACAATATAAGTCTCTTTGCAAAGCATTTTTATGTCCACGGTGTCTTTTAATTCTCATAGCAATGTGATATAAGGACTATTAAATAAAGAAATCCAGGCTCAAAGAGATTTAGAATCTTGCAAAATGCTATACAAGTGAAAGCATTTGCATTCAAACTCAGACCTTCAGACCTGAGATCCTGTTAGCCTATTTCCTTTTTGTTGCTATTTTAAAGTTTTACTTTATTTTTAGTTGACAACAATTCCATGTATTTATGTTAACCTACTTCTTGCTCTCTAACTCTGCTACTGTATATTTCACTAATCTAGACTGCTCTAACTCAGAGTTAGTGAAGTAAATAAAACATCATCATCCATATCCCATTTACTTGGAAATCTGGGAGGTGTTACAACAAATGTGCCAGCAATATGCCCAGGAGGCTGCATGGAGAAGACACTACCCTGTTAAGTGGGAAGAAGAGAAAAGCTTCCCTTCTTTTAGTCATCAGGGCCAACATCACAATTTAACAATAATACCCAATTTTCTGAATAGATTTGCTAAGTACAAATGATTTATTATAATTTTGAATTTGTGTCTAATCAATTTTTTTAATTCAAAAAACATTTCCCCCAAATACAGAAGGTATGCTTTTAAAGGGACTGAGTTTATAGACCAAATAATTTTTAAAAAACAAATTCTTATAATTTCATCACGTACCTTTAGTATGTGTTATATCATCATGTAGTTCAAATTTCCTATTAATTCAGATCTACCTCTCCTTACAGAGTCTAGCATAAAGGTGGTTCTGCAACATTTGCCAGATGGTTGGATGGATAATTGAATGAATGCATGTGTCTTTCAAGTTACACTCCACATCTCCACATTGGCTTGAGAGCTAAGTGCCACTGAATCCTGTAGATACAGGTTCAAATCCAGTTGTTTGCCAGCTATGTTGTCTTGGGCAAATTATCTCACCATTTGATTTCATGTTCCTTATCAACAAAATGGTGATAACATTGAGTACTACACAGAACTGGCATAAGGATTAAATGAAGTCACAGTCTTGGGGCACTGCCCAGGTTGAAGTCAATGTAGTGTATTTATTCCCTTCTCTCTGTGTCCCACATTTGGCATAGCACCTTATAGAACACCAACCTTAATAATGGCTTCAGTAAATAAAACCCAGCTGTAAAGGTAACATCTAGACATCAGGTTTATTTACAATGACTCAACTTCTTCTCTACCAACATCAAACTTATCTATTCATGGTCTACAGATAGATTGTTCGGCATAGTAGGTGTTCAATAAATTTTGGTGACTTTAGAAAAAAAGTCCCAGAGAACTGAAGCTCACTTTTTAAGACACTAATACTTTTTATATTTGAAAGCTTTTGAAAACATCTTAGACACAAACATTATGCTAAAACAGCAGGTGAAGGAACTTTAACCTTTTCTTAATTCATTGTTAACATAAATTTAGACTAAGCGCTGGAATGAAAAATAATAATGTCTTATGATTTTAAGTCAATAGATTTGTTCACAGTAAATGTTCACACATTTCTACACTGTGATTTCCTTTTTCATTTCTTCCTGTAGTCTGCAGCTTCATTTTCTGGAAGGCATGAGACACCAGGGAATGAAAAGGATCAGGCCCCCATCATCTTCAAGGAATTTACCATGAACAATTCTCAGACATTTTTCAGCTTCATGGTACATACATTTGGTAAGAGCTTCAAGGAGGGCCCCAAACCCTCATGCCCTACATATAATACACACTCAGTGAATATTTGCAAAGTGAGTGAGCAAACAGAATGTAACTTTTGTAATTACTGTTTTCTACTTGGAGATATTTTTCTAATCTATAGCTAGGTTTCTTACTTGTATGGGGCTGTAATTCTTCATCTGCAAAATAAGGCAACTAGGTTAAATTATATCTAAAAGCCTTTCAGCACTAATCTATGATCCAATACTTCTAAGCTTCAGATGATTAACTGCTGAAAATATGACCACCAGATAAGCAAGGTATTAGAGGGCATAATGAACAATGACCCTTTGCCCTATAATATACACACCCTATCAAGAAGGTATAATCTTCATACCACAGCAACACATATAAAAAGAATTAGCTCTCTCTTTTCTTTCTCTCACCCCCACTACCCTATATAACAATGGAGATACCGACCTTGGAGTACAAACATATTGATCCTTTTGTGTGTGTGTCAAATGTTCATAATAAACCTACTGTCTCAAAGAAGTCAGCTGCAATCAGGCAAATAAAACCTTAAAAAAGTTTCTTCTAATGCCTAAATCCAGTGCTTTCACTGACCTGGTATTCCCAGCTATTTCTTCCAGCACCACTTAATCCATATATTAATTTATCAGAACATTTATTTAATACACCAATTTCACCCTTTGCACAGAAATGTAACACAAGTTCTTTAATCTAGAGTTTAACTTTATGTATCAAAACTCAAACTTTTAAATTAGGGGTTTGGCATACTTTTTGTGTGGGAGACATAACCACTAGAGGGACTGTACCAAAAAAAATCAAATATTTTGACCTGGTTGTTTATATTCCCACATTAACCTGAAATAAATTTACTGAAAAAAAAAAACTTTTTAATAAAAGAACATATCAATTTTACACAGAAAAGAAGTATATGCTTTAAAATAGCAAGTCAAATATCTGTCAATAAGTTTTGGAGGGCATTCTGGAGGCCTAAGGCATGGAAAACCACAGAGAACCATCTCTTCCAGGCAGCATGATGATCCTTTAATTCAATTTTATAAGAATTTAAAGTATTTTTTCTTCCAGCATTATAACAATTCTAAAGGGAATAGAAAACTGAATAAAATATATCATGTCTACTTTGGAGAAGATGCAGCAAGATCAAGTGCTTAAGAGTAAGTAACATTGGAAAATGACTTCTTGGGATTAAATTTCAACTTCATCATAGCTAGCTGTAAAACCTGGGCAAGTTATTTAACCTTTCTGATGCAGTGTCCTTATCTGCATATATAAAGGTGGTGACAACAGTAACCTCATAGCGTTATGACCTACGAGCTAAAATGTTTTTTTTATTTAGTAAAACTGAAGCTATAACAGATGATAGTAAATAAAAGGATAGAAATGGTCTTGAAAATTGTTTTTCAAATTTTTATCATTATTCTTGCATGTTTCTGACACACCCTAACCACATCTACTCCCCAGAAAGATATAAAGAGGGTAGTAAGTGGATGTGTGGGGAAAGAGGAAAAGAAACATGAGAAAGAGGAGAAGCAGCAGCAAACAGGAAGAGCATTTCTATGTTAGCTAAAGCCATCAGAAAGGTAGGGGGTACACTAAAAATGGAGAGAGAAGAGAACCCTGGCTGCAGCCCTGCGGCTTTCTCTTTCCCCAGAAAATCCTCCCTCATCATTGAGCTATCACACCTATATTTCCTAACTATTTCTGTGGTTTCCTTTTCACCCTTTATACCCTGGTTGTAAACACTATAAGATGTAGAAAGGACCTTAGAAGTCACCTAACCAATCCTTTTATTTTATATTTGACAAAAAACAAGGATCAGTGAGACAAAGATAGACAAAGACTGTTGCCCTAGTTTGCCTAGCTCTATAATGGCATAAAAAAAATTAAAACTAGACTCCCTGTGTTCATGCTGTCTCCCTTAGGACAGCAAAATGAGTATGTTTATCCAAATGCACTCTGGCTGGTCCTCATCCCATTTGGCAGATGCATAAATTATTCTTTCAGGAAAAAATCCTTGGGAAATTTTTAAAATAAATTAACAATTATCAGATACATAGATTATTCCCTCAGGAAAAAAATCTTGGGAAATTTTTAAATGAATTAACAATTATCAGATACATAATTATCTCAGGAAAAATTCTTGGGGGAATTTTTTAAATGAATTAATTATCTTACTGCTTTTAATTTAATAAATGTGTTTTATTATTGAATTTATTGCTTACTAAACTTGAAATGAGGTTTTTCTATGCTTGGGCAGGTCCTGCGCCTAACCAAGAACAGGAAAACCAAAGTACAATTACATGATATTCCCAGATATTGCCACTTGGGCCATAACATACAAACAAACACAATATCACATAATATCAAGAGGCACTTAAAACTAAAGTTTGAGCTCATGGTTGTCATTCTTCTGGCCTCTGTTTAAGAAGGGAAGATATCAAACATAAGGCTCTCTGAAGATAGAGACTTCAAATCATCTATCTTCCAAAGGAGGAACACGTTTCTGCCATTGCTCTAAGTGCTATTTCTAAATCAATGGCAAAAGGCAGCCTAGCCACTATACTTAATATGCTCTTATACCTGGTTTCAGTATGTCCTCAATGCTTTGCCTATGGCCTCAATGCTTCATTCTATGGCCTTGAAAATGTTTACTGTTCCTTATTCCCAACCTCTAACTTTCCCACAAGGGAAAACTGAGACTCTGAAACCATAGCCTTTTAATAATATATTTCAAATAGTCCCTATAAATACGCTTTTCTAATATTGTTATATCTCAGATCCTCAGATCTGGCTAAAACAAATATTTTTAAGCAAAAAGTCTCTGGTTTGCCTTCACTCTCCCTCGTTCCCTATTACCAGGGTGGAATCTTCTTTTACACTTGCTTCACTATGTGGGACTTCATAAAAGGCACGGATTCACTGTGATTAGGGCAAAGGTCTGGCAGTCATCTCACAGTTGTTTAGATTATAGAAACATCTAAATCTGGATCACTAAAAATAACTCAGCTCCATTACCTAAATAGGAGTTAACTTTTAGTGAATTAGAGTCATAAAGCCCCTGGTAAGTATTATTTACCCCAGTCTATACTACCACTCTATGTCTTGTTTTCCTCTTTCTCTTTATTTTCTTTCACTTTAGATATAGGCTGGCCACCAAGGGTAGGGACAATTGCAATTACCATTCTCATTTATAAGACATTTCATAATATAAAAAGCAGACATCAACATTATAAAAACATTTGCGAAAATCAAAATTCAAAACTCAAGAAGAATGGAGTCATCTGAAAGTTTCTAAGGAAGTGGGAAAAAAAATGTTGCTGCATCCTTCCCATCTTGCATGCCAGCTACCAGTGGCAGTTCAGTCTCTCCAGATGCCTCTCAAAAAAAGAAATGTCAGAGGCATAACTTGCAAATATTTTTTCCCATTCTGAGGGCTGTCTGCTAGCGATATTTACTATATTCTTGGCGGTGCAGAAGCTCTGATGAAACTAAAAAGCTTCTGCACCGCCAAGGGGTATCCACTTTGGACTACAGTTCCCCTAAGCCAATTGGTGGGGTCTAAGCCATGGCCTTCTCTATGGCTTTACCATTAATAAGGATGTTATCTTGATCACCTTCTGCCAGTCTCCTTTTCAACTCACCTAGTTTCAAATCAGGAAGGAAGATTGATGTTAATTATTGGCATCTTAAATGTGTGTACGCAAAATGGCATAGATGTTGTAAATGCTCTCAGAGGATTTGCACTCGTATTCATTTCCACAGTGACATTTTCCAATGGGTCTTTATTTCAACGGAAGGGTCACATAAATCCACCTTAAGAATAGTATGAGACCTGTTGCGGTGGCTCATGCCCATGATCCTAGCAGTCTGGAAGGGCTAGGAGGAAGTACATCTTGATGTCAGGAGTTGCAAGCCACCCTGAACAAAAGCTAACAAAAATAGGAAAAGACAGTCAGATGTAGTAGCACCTGCCTATAGTCCCAGCTACCCAGGAGGCTGAGGTAGGAAGATTGCTGTAACCAGGAATTTGAGACTATGGGGAGCTATGATGATGTCACTGTACTCTACCTGGGGAAACTGAGTGAAGCTCTGTCTCCTAAAACAAACAAACAAACAAACAAATAAAATAGTATGAAAACTCTAGGGAGGATTAAACAGGCATTGATTATTCCTAAATTTGAATTTTATAGCAGAATAAGATCTGTGACTTGGTTTCATGACTGTATACGTTTTTTACTATTTATTGGACATTGCTGTTCCTCCTTTATTTCCATCCTCCATATAGTATCTAGAGGAATATTTAATCCAAATCTCATCATCAGGCTCCCTTGCTTATAAGCCCTTGCTGATTTTGCATTACATCTAAGATAAAAACCAAAACCAAGTCTGATTTCAAAGGGCTGAATGAGCTGATTACTGAAAATCTCTGCAGGGTCCTCCAGTACAATCTCCTCCTTGTTTCAGTGCTCTGGTTGGTCACATTCACTTCTTCTCCAATTCCTAAACACTGCCTATGTAATCCTTACCACAGAATCTGCAGCTGTTGATCTTCTCTCCAGAATAATCTCGTATTTCTTTCCCAACATGCTCGTATTTCTTTCCCAACATGCTCTATTTAATGATAAATTTCATTAAAAATACCACTTCATAAGCACATTGTGATCCTCTTAATTTGGGGGTTTGTGTTTACATATATCCAAACATTTCTTCTTCACCTTTTGATTATTTATACTTGTATATGGAATACACCATTCACACACATTTAAGAGCGTGCATGTATATAGCATTGTTGCTGTTTGTTTTTCTAATTCATTTAGTTAAGATCTGTCTTCCCCAGGAAACTGTAAGCTCCATGAGAACAGGAACCAAGGTGGTTAAATTAGATTTTCTCATTGCTTTATTGCCAGAATCAAGCAGAATGCACAAAGTTTTTGGACTCCTACTGAATCTTGAATAAGTAAATAAATTGCCTCATTTATTTTATATTCTTTATTGTTATAAAGATAATTTTTGGTGTATGTATTTGCATACACAGGAGGGTTTTGATGATTTAGACAACCTGCAAATGCTTAAAAAATTAATGAGGGAATAACATAGATGCCAGATGTTTCTTCCATTTGGCAACTGTCTGGACCTTGAAAAAAATCTTTTAGTGCAGGCTTTTGTGTTTTCTGAGTATGTAATTTTACTCTTAACTTTTCTTCAAGAAATTCTTCCAAAAAAAGAGCATGATAAATCTAAAGATATCTAGTCTCAAGGGGAAGAAAACAATCTTAAATTGGATTAAAAGTTAATGAAATATTTTACTACCGCATTTTACCATAGCATTTGCAAGTTGTATCTAAAAATCTCAATAATTTTAAAACCACTATTCTCATCTCAATCAGTGAAGGGCTATGAAAAAGTTCTCATTTTATGATCCAGAAAGACTCATGCAAAAGAAGAGAAATTAGGTTATAAAAAGAAGGTGCTGTATAACTTGCCTAATGGCCTGTAATCTGCTAGAAGTACAGCTGCAGTAGGCTGTTTAACAGGTGCTCTGATTATAGAGCATAACAAACATGTTAGGCTATGTAGTGCATTTAATACTTATAAACAATTGGGCTAATTTAGACAAGGCTAATGGATTAGTTCAAATGACACTCTTGCAAAAGGTCTATGATTATGTTGTGGGAATTTGACTGAAATTCTAAGCTTAGCAAGGTATCCAGCTTTCAAATGCCTAGAATACTATTTTTAATAATCTAGCACTGAATTTTAATGTTACTCCCTGTAAATATAAAATTTTGTTTTTGAGTAAGGATAATCATTTTTATAGAATTCCAGCATTTGCCACCAACAGAAAAATATGGCTTAGAATATTCCCATAGTTCTGCCATCACAGCCAATGCACTCTTAGAAGATGAGCATTAATCCTTGCTCTGAAAGCATTAGAGCAGGTAATTTGTGGTTTTTCTGCCAAGCAATTAACTGCATATATATTATACATGAATAAGCACCTCTGAGTACAGTGACAGGATTTTACATATGGATTTAAAGCTAAGTCATGTAGGGAAAACAAGAGAAATAGTAAGTCACCAGGAATGGACAGCATTGCAGAGACATCCTACTGAAAATTCCAATGGAAATATTTGCTCAATGAATTTTGACTCTGAAGAGAAGACAGGACCCTTCCAGAGGTACAAATTGAGGAGTCATTAGAAGATATATTTTGAATCATTTGAATAGCTAAGCAATTAAATATAGCAACAGCTAGGTTAAAAAAAAAAAACTTCAGTAACAAAAGTGGAAGAGTACTTACATGCACAAGTATAAAAAAGAGGCAGGAATATTGAGAACAGGGAATTTAGACACAAGGCAAACTAAAAAACTGTAGTGTTATGGAAACCAAGAGCAGTAAGTTTTCTGAGAAATAGAAATAGAGTGTTTCATGTTTCTCTTGAATGTCGTTGAGGAAAGAGCAATGTCCATTAGACATGAACCACAGTGATTGACTTGTTATAGGTGAAGCATAAATTGGAGAGTGTTAAAAAATAAATTGAGTCTTATAGCTCTGGCAATAGGCGAGCCAGATAAACTAAAACTCCATTTGCATTTGCTGCTGATTACTTAAATTCTAAACAAAATATTCTCATACATCAACTGAAATCCAGTGCTGAACTCTGAGGAATGTAAAGGAAACACTTAGACTAATATTGATTAAATGAAAATAAAAATTATAATTGGCAAGATAACACTAATTCTTGAATTAATAATGTTTTCAAACACCTAGAATGGTAGTCTGAGGTTGTAACATAGAGGTTTTCAGAAATTATAGTGAGAATAAAACAAGTGCATTTTTGAATGAGTTTTTACCAATAGGCAGATATAGTGCCATATTCATGTTGTGACTAAATATTTATGTCACACAGTAAGCAAAAATAATACATGATGTTCATTGCTAATAATATGACAGGTCTCTATAAGAGAGGTATATAATCATAGTAGAAGAGCCAACAGAAGTAAAATTTAGTCATCAATGAGAAGTAATTTATGACAATTTTTTTTCCTAGTAACCATTTCTTTTATGAAATCATGGTGTCTTTCTTTAAGAAGCATTTCCTTGTCTTCTACCTTTTCCTCATACCTGTAAAATATAATATCATGTCTATAGATCTATGGTTAGTGTGAAAAGACTCAAGTCTTAGAATTGAGTGGAAAAACATGACTGTCTCTTTTTTGCTCAAATTAGGCCTTCAAGCCCCAGTTTTACATTGGGTTTCCTTTGTTTTGTTTTCTTCTCTGCTATATAGATTAAAATAGAACTTAATGAATTGTTTATCAGTTTTGGTGTGAAACCCACAATTTCAATTATTCATCTCAAATATATCCCTGCTGATCAAAGCATTCTCATAACCCATCTTACCTTTAATGACAACCATTCTTTGTTTGACAACTGTCCTTTGCAGGTGACATTTTCCTATCCAGCTTTTGTTACTGCAGGATGTCAGCAACACCAATAAGAGCAGGAATTCCATTTCAAAGACACTTCCCACCATCATTCACAATCCACAGAGCAAAAACATCATAGCTCTTTTAAATATGTCGACTCTCTCTTCAAAAATGTTTTCCAAAATGCCTTGGATAAAGAAACTACGTTCTGTGTCTCTTCTAGAATTCATTGAGATAGTAACTGAGCAGGTCATAAGAAATCTCCTTTATTATTATTAATATCTATGTCATTTAGGTTAATTTTGTTATGTCAAACTGGAGAAATTCTGACCTTTCAATTTCATTTACCATAAGCAATATCAAATCGATCACTAAAAAAATAAAAACAAAAACATAAAATAATTATACTATTTTTAGCTTTTTCAGTTATTACATCAACTGAAAAATCTCTATTAATTCATATCAATTTATTTAATCTAATATATGTGGACTGTATGTATCATAATATAAGAAGTATACATTTTCATACACATTTTCAGATACTGTTATAAATTGATAACGTATTTGAATTATTGCATCATATAATCTTTATTTTTTAAGTTCTTGATAACCCTGAAGCAAGTGGAACTTCTAATCTTGATATTGATTTGGAAGTCCTAACAGACAAAAGTTGAGAGCCACCAGGGGAAATGGCATACTTTACAATGAGAACATTTCAGTAGTACTCCTTTTTTTCCCCTTTCTCTTTTCCTCCACAGGAGGTCAACTACCCTTGAGTATACATATAATTTTAAGTGGAAAAAAACACAAAGCAATTCAAATGAATACAATCAAAGCTCTTCATATTCAAAGAGATTTGTAATGCTGAGATCCTAGAAACTCCCGAACTGAAATATGAAAATGACTTTTTTCAATTTTAATTAAAATACTTCATTTAAGTATTACATTAAAAGGTGAATCTTTTTTTCTTTAGAAATAAGGTCTTACTCTGTTGCCAAACTGGAGTGCAGTGGTACAAGTATTGCCCACCAAAATGTTCTGGGTTCATTCT
The DNA here is from genome assembly GCA_963573935.1 of Arctocebus calabarensis. Classification (NCBI taxonomy): domain Eukaryota; kingdom Metazoa; phylum Chordata; class Mammalia; order Primates; family Lorisidae; genus Arctocebus; species Arctocebus calabarensis. The sequence goes on along the minus strand of CAUYON010115512.1, from coordinate 7,239 downwards.
ACTTATTGCATATGGCACAGTTTTTGTAAAGGCTGGATAACACTCCCTTGTATGTTCAAACCACATTTTCTTTATCCATTCATCACCTGATAGACATTTACATTGCTTCCATGTCTTGGGCATTTTCAATACTACTGCAATAAACATGGGAGTGTAGATACCTCTCTAAGATGGTGATTTCAATTCCTTTGCATATATGTCCAAAAGTTGGTATTGTTGGATCATATAGTAGCTGTACTTTCAATTTTGTTAAGAACTTCCATACTGTTTTCCAGAGTGGCTGTTAATTTACATTCCCATCATCAGTGTAAAAGAGTCCCCTTTTTCAAGGATTAGAAGATAACAGCTGAGTAACAGCTTCTGTGCAGCCAGGCACAGTGAGAGTGGGGAGGGAAGACTCCAGGCATCTCTGGCCGGTGGGTTTCCTTTGGTGACATAGGAAGTCAGCGAGAGACTTCTGAAACCCATGAGGAGGGCAAAAGTGGTAGGTACATTTGTTCTGGAGGCTACCTACAGCTATAATCATAGCAACAGCAAGACTGCAAACAGGAAAAGCCTTACCTGTGGGCTGTTTTAGTTTTTTTGGACTTGGGCATTCAATTGAAGTGCCTTGGGAGATCTTGGGATGGTGTGAGGACAACTTTGGGCATTGTCTGAGGCCTAGGACTGTGCTGCTGAGCCAGAAAAAAGCTAATATCGTTCAGCTGTGGGCTGCCTGCACAGCTACTGTGGGGGAGTTGCCCCTGTATGTTGAGCACAGGGATTGGCCGGGAAACCTTCTGTGACCTTGACCTCCAGAGACCTAGTGACTGAGCTGCCCAAAGGCAGGGACTGAGATGCTAGGGAAATATGGAGATCCAAGTGCTTGGCAGATTAATAGCCTTGACCCTCAGGGCATAGAGGGAGATTGGATTAGGCCCACTGGATAAGAGGCATGGAAGAGGCAGCCACGCAAAGAGTGATCCCAGGGATAAGAACTTTCCTTGGAAAGTTTCTGCTTGGCCAAGGTTCATAGTTTGGATTGTCTTTTAAGAAGGCAAAGGAGACATTTGGGCTCCCAAGCCTGAAGGGATTGAGAGATCATCAGAGGCCTCCAGACTCTATCTCATACAGCTGTATCAACATTGTGATTAACATCTCATACCTCAGAAGATCACCTGTTGCCTGAACAATATTCAGCAAGACATATATACTGTTTTTTTTTAGGGGGGGTTGGTTTTTAGTGTTTTTTTTTCCTTAATTTCAATGTTTCCTTGACATTTTTCTTTTTTTCCTTTTTTGTTATTTTTTCTTTTTTTCACTATTCTAGTTTAAATACAATCTTCCATTTTCTCCTTGAAATGAGAATTTCATTTCTGCCCCTATTATTTGTTTTTTCCCCCCAGTTTTATCCCATAAGAGTTTTTGCTTGTTTGTTTCAGTTTGCTTTATATTATTTTTTCCTCTCTACCTGGTGGAGGTGGGGTACTGTGTCTGATCAGGCTGGCAAAGAGCTGTTGACCTCAAGGGAACCACTCAACCCAGCACCCCCAGAGGGTCTTTAAGGTTGGGTCATAGTACCCTACTGTACACCTACATTACTCTTGCCTTCTTCTTTCTCTGCCTTTCTTCTTTTTGTTAATATTTCCTTTTACTCACTCCCTCTTCTTTCTCTTTTTTCTTTCTTTTTGAAATCTTTTTTCCCTTCCTTCCTTTCAATCTTCTCCTCCTTCTGGTCCCATGCCAAAAGGACTCATTAAAACTTTAGGTTAGTGGCACAGTGATTTAAATAGAAAGAAGAAATGAAAGGAAAATTAGGCTAAGGAAACAGATACAAGAAAGCACTCATAAAGAAGAATCAGCAGAAAAATCCTGGCAACAAGAAATACCAGTCCAGAGTAACCCCTTCTAGGGATTGTGAGGTAGTTACAGCAGATGATTCCTCTTATAAAGACATATTAGAAATGACCGAAGGAAAATTTAAAATGCAGGTGATGAAAAAAATGAAGGAAATTGCTGAGAAAGTGGAAAAAAATTAAAAAACAATGAAAGAAATTGCTGAGAAAGTGGAAAATAACCAAAAGAAAACCCAAAAACAGAATCAAATAAGACATGAACAATATGAAGACTATAGAAAGGATATAGCAGAGCCGAAGGAACTAAAGCAGTCAATTGGGGAACTTAAGGATGTAATAGAAAATATCAACAACAGATTAGATCATGCAAAAGAAATAAACTTAGAGGTAGAGGATAAAGCTTTTGAGATAACTCAGATAGTTAAAGGCAGAAAAGAAGAGAAAGAAAGCAGAACGTTCACTGACAGAATTATGAGACGTTAAGTAGCATCCACACATATGAGTTATAGGGGAAAGGGGAAGGGGAAGAATGCCCCAGAGGAATGGAAGCCATTCCAGAGAATATTATAAATGAAAATCTCCCAAATATCACTAAAGATTCTGACATACTCCTTTCAGAGTGATATTGGTCCCCTGTTCGTCTCAAATCAAATAGAGCTTGCCCAAGGCACATTGTGATGAATCTATTTAAAGTCAAGACAAAAGAAAAGATTTTGCAAGCTGCCAGGAGTAAATGCCAACTGACCTACAGTGGCAAATCTATCAGAGTGACCATGAACTTCTCTAATGAAACTTTTCAAGTCAGAAGACAATGGTCAACTATCTTTAATCCAATTAACAATTTCCAACCCAGAATTCTATATCTTGCTAAACTAAGCTTTAAAATTGATGGAAAAATCAAATCTTTTATTGATATGCAACTTTGAGAAAATTTGCCACAAGACCAGCTATACAGGAAATATTTCAACCTGTTCTACACACTGACCATCATAATGGACCTTCAGCAAAGTAAAAACCCAGAAATTAAAGGACAGAACCTAGTTTCCACAATGATGCAAAACATAAAACTAAGCAATGGACTTTCATAAAATAAGATGAATAGAATGCTACCACACTTACCAATTATGTCAATGAACCTACATTGCTTGAATTCCCCACTGAAGAGGCATAGATTGGCTGATTGGATTAAAAAACACAAGCCATCTATTTGTTGTCTGCAGGAAACACAACTCACATCAAAAGACAAATTAAAACTCAGAGTTAAGGGTTGGAAGTCAAGTTTTCAGGCAAATGGGATTAAGAAGAAAAGAGGGGTTGCAATCTTATTTTCAGATACAAGTGGATTTAAAGCAACTAAAGTAAAAAAACAAACAAACAAACAATGATGGTCACTTCATATTGGTCAAGGGGAAAATACAACAAGAAGACATTTCATTTCTAAATATTTGTGCACCCAATTTAAATGCTCCCAGAATCTTGAAACAGACCTTGCTTTGTGTGAGAAATATGATATCCTATAACACCATAATAACAGGGGATTTCAACACCCCTCTCTCATAGCTGGACATTTCCCCTAAACAGAAATTAAACAAAGGTATTAGAGATTTAAATGAGACCCTAGCACAACTATGCTGGATAGATGTATATAGAACACTCCATCCCAAAGATAAAGAATATACATTCTTCTCATTTTCCCATGGAACATTCTCCAAAATTGATCATATCCTAGGACACAAAACAAACCTCAACAGAATCAAAAGAATTGAAATTCTATCTTGCATCTTCTCAGACACAAGGCATTAAAAGTGGAAAACAAACTCCAACAAAATGCTCAACCTCACACAAAGACATGGAAGTTAAACAACCTATGCTGAATAACAGTTGGGTGCAGGAAGAAATAAAAAAGGAAATCATTAACTTCCTTGAATATAACAACAATGAAGACAAAGGCAACCAAAACCTATGGGATGCAATAAAAGCAGTCCAGAGAGGAATTCTCATTTTAGAAGCCTACATTCGAAAAACAGAAAGACAGTGCATCAACAAACTCACAAGCCATCTGATGAAATTGGAAAAAGAAGAATAACCTAAGCCTAAACCTAGCAGAAGAAAAGATATATCAAAAATTAAATCAGAGATTAATGAAATTGGAAACAAAAATTCATTCAGAAAATAAATGGAACAAGGAGTTGTTTTTCTGAAAAAAATAAATAAAATAGATAAGTCTTTGGCCAGACTAACTAGAAATAGAAAAGCACAATCTCTAGTAACCTCAATCAGAAATGATGAAGGGGAAATAACAACTGATGCCACAGAGCTACAAGACATTATCTCTGAATACTACCATAAATTTTATGCCCAGAAATTTGACAATGTGAAGGAAATGGATCAAATTTGGAATCACACCCTCTCCCTAGAGTTTGACCAAATGAAATATATCTCCTGAATAGACCAATTGCAAGCACTGAGATCAAAGAAATATTAAAAAATCTCCCACCAAAAAAAATTTCCTGGTCTGGATGGCTTCACACCGGAATTCTATCAAACCCTCAAAGAAGAGCTTATTCCTATACTGAAGAAATTATTCCAAAAAATTGAGGAGTAAGGAATCTTCCCCAACATGTTCAATGAAGCAAAAATCACCCTGATATGAAAACCAGGAAAAGGCCCAACTAAAAAGGAGAATTTCAAACCAATTTCACTAATGAATATAGATACAAAAATTCTCAACAAAATCTTAGCCAATAGATTAGATTACAACTTATCAAAAAAGTCATAAATCGTGATCAAGTCAGTTTCATCCCAGGGATGCAAGGCTACTTTAATATACGCAAGTCCATAAACGTTAATCACCATGGAATAACGGTGAATAAGCAAAACCAAAGACTGTATGATCCTCTCAATAGATGCAGAAAAGGCATTAGATAAAATCCAGCATCCTTTTCTAATTAGAATATTGAGGAGTATAGGCAAAGGTGGCACATTTCTTAAACTGATTGAAGCTATCTATGACACATTCACAGATAATATTTTACTCAAGGGAGTAAAACTGAAAGCTTTTCGTATTAGAACTGGAACTAGACAAGATTAACCTCTGTCACCATTACTATTCAACATAGTGCTGGAAGTTCTAGCCAATACAATTAGACATGACAAGAAAATAAAGGGCATCTGAATGGAAGCAGAGGATGCTCTTTTTGCTGATGATATGATCGTATACTTAGAGAACCCTAAAGACTCAACCATAAGACTCTTGGAAGTCATCAAAAAATACAGTAATGTCTAAGGATATAAAATCAATGCCCACAAGTCAGTTGCCTTATATATGCCAACACTAGCCAAGATCAGAGGTTAAGTAAGGACACATCTCACTTCACTATAGCCCCAAAGAAAATGAAATACTTAGGAATATACCTAACAAAAGACATGAAGGAACTGTATAAAGAAAATTATGAAACCCTAAGAAAGGAAATAGCAAGGACATTAACAAATGGAAGGACATACCATGTTCATGGCCAGGAAGAATCAACATTGTTAAAATGTCTATACTTCCCAGAACAATCTACAGATTCAATGCCATCCCTATTAAAATACCAACATTCTACTTTCAAGTCTTGGGAAAAATGATTCTGCATTTTGTATGGAACCCCTGAATAGCTAAGGCAGTTCTTAGTAATAAAAACAAAGCCAGGGGTATCATCATACCAGATTTTAGGCTGTATTACAAGGTCATAGGGGTCAAGACAGCATGGTACTGGCACAAAAAAAGAGACATAGACATTTGGAATTGAATAGAAAACAAGGAAATGAAACCAACAACTTACAGCTGTCTAATCTTCAATAAACCAAACAAGAGCATCCACTGGGGGAAAGACTCCTTATTCAATAAATGGTGCTGGGAGAACTGGATATTCACATGTAAAAGACTGAAACTGGACCTGCACCTTTTTCCACTCGAAAAAATTGATTCAAGATGGATAAATAACTTAAATTTAAGGCATGAAATGATAAAAATCCTCAAAATCCTCAAAGAAAGAATCGGAGAAACACTGGAAGATATCGGCCTTGAGAAAGACTTTATGAGGAAGACTGCCATGGCAATAGCAACAACAGCAATAAAAAGCAAAAGAGATTTAATTAAACTGAAAAACTTCTGTACAACCAAGGAGACAACAACCAAAGCAAATAGACAACCTACCCAACAGGAATGAATATTTGCATATTTTGAATCAGAATAAATCTTAATAATCAGGTTTGAAGCAGAACTTCAATTAATCCACAAGAATAAAACCAACAATCCCATATATCAATGGGCAAGAGAGATGAGTAGAATCTTCTCTGCAGATGAAAGACAAATGACTAGCAAACACATGAAAAAATGCTCATCATTTCTAATTATTAGAGACATGCAAATTAAAACCACCCTGAGATATTATCTAACCCCAGCGAGAATGGCCTGTATCACATAATCTCAAAACTGCAGTTGCTGGTGTGGGTGTGAAGAGAAAAGAACACTTTTACACTGCTGGTGAGACTGCAAACTAATACAACCTTTTTGGAAGGAAGTAAGGAGAAACCTCAAAGAACTCAACCTAGACCTCTCAATTGATTCTGCAATCCCATTATTGGACATCTATTCAAAAGGAAAAAAAAATCCCTTTTATTATAAAGACTCTTGCACTAGGCTGTTTATTGTAGCCCAATTTACAAATGTGGAAACAGCCTAAATGTCCCAGAACCCAGGAATGGATTGGCAAGCTGTGGTATATGTATGACATGGAATATTGTTCAGCCATTTAAAAAAATGGAGATTTTGCAGCATTTGTACTAACCTGGATGGAGGTGGAACACATTATTCTTAGTGAAGCATCAAAGGAATGGAGAAATATGAATCCTATGTATTCAACTTTGATATGAGGACAATTAATGACATGGTGGAGCATGGGGGGAGGGGAGACCAGACAGAGAAGGTGGGAGGGAGTGAGCGAAAGGAAAAGAAGGACAAAGAAAAGAAAAGAAAATAGTGACTAATTCTCACATAAACTGGATTTAATTTTGATCAAAGTACATTATTTAAACATTAATTTTTAATTCAACTTGTTAATATGTTGTTTAGGATGTTGCATTCTCATTTATAAGTGAAATATGTTTATAATTTCCCCTTTATAATAATATATTTTCTCCAATTTTAATATCAGGTGTACCCAGATTAAATAGAATGATTTTGAAGTATTTCTTCTTTTTCTATGTCTATAATTGGCATGATCTGTTTTTTGAAATTATCTTTCTTTTATTTATAAATATTAGTTGCCTATTTCTTGAGACTTTGGAAAAAAAAACAAGTTAAGTGATGACTCCTTAGTGAAAATCAGAGTCACAGTATTCTTAATAGACATACTCTTAT